>AYJT01027564.1:0-11894 GCA_001278415.1 Ocimum tenuiflorum | reverse complement strand
GAGTTGAGATAGGGGAAGAGAGAATTTGAACCCTGAACCTCTCTAATTTGGAGGGTCTGTACACATGGGACTCAATTACTGGGACGTCTACGAAGGAACAAGTCGACTATATATTTTAAAACTTAAAATCAATCCGCTAGCTTACATAATCTTATTGGAGTTTAATATAGCTTGTTAGGATTAATTTTAGTTTTGCTGATGTCAATCCTCGATGATTAAAATCTTTAGGATTAGTTTTGATCCAAATGTAAATATGTAAATAGTTAAAAACAATGTAATAGATATTTAGTTGGTAGGTTGACGAGCCGAAAACTGAATCTAAAGTAGTTCAAGACTAAGGATCAAACTAAAGGGAAGAAAGAGAACTGAACGAGATGATAAGTTCCACAGCAACTGGAGCTGAAGTTGAAAATAGCTCTAAGGAAAACCCAGCTGAGGATCAAGAATGGAAAGAAGACAAAATCAGCTGAAGACATCCATAATTGAATACTCCAGATCAATTATGAGAGTTATTGCAGCTGACAGTTTCAGGGGGAAGATGACTCACTTGAGAATAACCTAAGAATCATCTAGCTCAGAATTGACCTGTGAACTAAGGCTGAGTCAGTCAACAAACTAACAAATAGGATTGAGTCCACCACATCCTAGTCAGCTTACAAACTTCCAAGAAGAATGGCAGATCTTCTAACACAAGAAATCAAAGAGAACAACGTTCATAAAAGTGTCAGAACAGCTACAAAGTACATCTTCAACGTCCATCCCAATGATAAAAACTTCAAGAGAATATAAATATCAGAATAGATGAGAAGAACCATGGGAGTGAGATTTTAATCACTAGAGATCTAAGCTTAAATGAATAACCATCAAACCAACCTCCCCGAAGTCTGCAGCACCTCAAACGATCATTATCTGTAGAGCAGATTTCGTCAAACCCCCAACTCAGACTTTTGTTTGAAACCAACCATCTCGTTTATTAAGGGAACGCAAACTTTCAACCTTGCCGAGGTCATGGAGCGTGAGAAGATCAAGAGAAGAACGAGTTCCGTCCGACTCCATCCCGAGTTGCTGACATGGAATCTAGCAGTTGAGAACATTACTATTGTAATCCGTATTAAATTAACGAAAGCAATAGTAATTATGATTTCCCTTCGGTAGTAGAAGGAAGAGAGGATGTAGGAGTAATTGTCATGGAAACCTCTATAAGTTCCTTGTGTTAGTTTACTGCTTTCTGTTCTTTAATTATTTCTAACTAACCAATCCATGCATGTTAAATAAACTAATATAACTGCTCAGCCAACAAAGTTGGCTGAATCACACAAGTTGAAAAGTTTAACTAATTTTCAAAACTGACATACATTAGTAGTTGGTCAGCTCAACTGACAACATGCAATCAATCTACTTAATTTGAAACTTTACAATCGCTATGAGTCGCAATTGACTTTTCTAAAGTCAGTTCCATTATATCGGGCCCAACGTTTTAATTACGCACTTATATGTTTTACTTTCATATATATTAGGTCCAACACTTGATCTCATAAGTTAACTGACATCTCATTAGTTATCCCTTATTTGATCAGGTACTAGAGACAAATGATCTAATATTAAACTAGGAAACAGAATCATATCCAATCATCGACACCATTGAATTGCAAGAGTCAACTGGAATCTGGGACCAATACTTGGTATCAAAACAGGTTGGTTTAAGTGACTCCATCGAAAATGTTATCAATTCTTGGTATCAAAACTGGAACTCACTTAAACCAGATTTATCTAATGTTTTCTTGTCCAGATTCAGATTTGATTAATGTCAGTTTGAGAAAGAATAGCCAACCAGAAAATATGAAAATAGGGATTCGAGATAGAATCAAAAAAATAGGGGAAAGATCAGCTGAGAGCTAAAACAGTCAACTGATGATTAATCAGTTTAATGAAATCATATCCAATCATCTCCACTTGAATATTTTTCATATACTCGGTTCATTTTATTATAACTAAGGAACTATTAAAAGAAAGCATTTATTGCACAAAAAGACGCATAGATGTACATAGGACGACGTAATAATTAAGAGGTCCAGTAAGAAAGAGACAAGTCAAAGCTACCTTAGCATATATCAGCTTTCTGACTACAAGTAACAAAATCTGGACAACGAATTTGGACGAAAGACTCATTTCTTGACAAAATCTCAACCATCTAACCGCAATACTAGATCTCAACCTTCCTTTCTAGTGAGATCTAACCAAATTTACCTGTTATAAATACATCTTAATCTTCTCATTAGGTATGCTTTCTCTCTTCTCGATTTCCTCTATCTCCTTCAAAAGGGGCCTTCTCTAACAAAGAAACCCTTTCTCTTGAGCTCAAGCACAAAATGTATTTCGACATTGTTTTTTCTCTGCTCCGATGACATCTCTGTTGGTCCCAAATTAGAGATCATAGCTTTACGGAAACAGTTATGAGAAATGATGAGCCCAAATTTTAATCTCAGCTGACTTGTTCAGCTGGGTTAATGAAGTGTGTTTGTTTAATCGAGTAGGTTTTAGAGTTTATTCTCAGTTATACTCCAGCTACAGTGAGGTAGCTAGGTTTCAAATACTTAAAGAATTTAAATAAAGTTGCAAACGACATGGAAAGTCAGTGCCTACTTCTCCCTTGGTCCTATTCTTCCTAAATCATCTCCTTCTTTCCCCATTTTTCTGGGGTGACTGAGTTTATGGAAGATGGTATGATGGAGGAGAGGTTGATGGTAATGATAGTTGGAAAAACAAGTGTCATGACCATCAATCAAATAGTGACTCTCTCTCTCTCTCTCACACACAGAGTCACTATTCTCCGATTCTCACCACATTGTAGTTAACTTGTAGTTAGTCAGAATGATATCAACTTTCCTCAGTACATGTTGAGCCGAAACTAAGTAGAGGTGAGAAATGGACCAAAAGCAGTCAGTTTACTAGCATAAGGATGATTTGTCATAGGGAGATTTTTCATACCTCCTCTGTACATGAAAGTAAACTGACGAACTTTAGATAGACAAAATCTTGTTGCCATACTTATTGTAACTTGTTGAACAGAAATGAAATGGACAATGCCTTGTTGTCTTTGAATACTGCATATTATTTACCTTTTGCACAGTTTTATTTTTGTTGATTACAAACTGTAAATAGTATATAATTATAAAGAGTATATAATTGTAAATAGTATACAAACTATAAATAGTATATATCTGTAAATAGTATACAACTAAATAGACGAACGGTAAATAGTAGTCGAACTGTAAATAAATAATCTAATCCATCTAAAAACTGTAAATAAACCAAACACTTGTTATTAGCTAAGATAAGGCAGTTCATCCATCACTTGGTATCAAGTTAAAACAAACATACCATGATAATATCAAGCTACAAACAACTAAATCGTAAATATCATCTAGCACTTGATATCAAACTAAGCAAAGCTGAATTAAGTGCAGTTAGTTTAGTATATAGTCTAACTTTGTAAATTTCAACACATGATATCAATTGATTTTAATAACACTTGATATCAAACTGGGCAATGTAGAATCAAATGTAGTCAGCCTGTGTTGAAAATAGCCTAACTTCTCTAACCATAGTGTAATTTTTTTTTAACACTTGATATCTAACTGAACATGCGATTAATGTGTGTCAATTTGCAAAATAAATACTGTACATACTTAAATGTTGTAAATTATGTAAATTCTGTATATACTCAGCTAAAACTGAACATGCAAACTAAACATGAGATGATTTGTTAGAATCTTTATGATTAATTCTCATCCGGTTATGAAATGTGAATCATGTAATACTTTAGAACTTTGTAATAGATTAATCAGTTCTGAAGAATATCAAAAAACTAAAGAGCTGAAGAGTTCAAGACCAAGGATCACACTAAGGGGGAACAAAACTGAAGCTAAAATCAGTTCTAAGGATCCAAAACTTTTCCAGTTAAGCAATTCTAAATAATTCAGAACTAAAGTCGAAGACTCAGTTCTAAGGATCTAGAATCATCAGTTTCAGGAGGAAACTAATTCAATTCCGAGATGAAGTGAACTATTAGTCTCAGAAGGAAACTAACTCAGTTCCAAGAATATCCAGCTGACAGTTTCAGGGGGAAACTGATCCGGCAAAATCATCTCTTAAGAAAGAACTGAGAAGAGAGCTGATAAGAAAAATCAGTCAACTCAGTTTTGAGAATATTCTCAGGCTATTATTCTAAGAAATCAAGACAATTGATCCCATTCAGCAAGTCTTACATGTAAAGAGTCATTTCCCAATGAGATGAAACAAGCCTGAAAAAACTTCTGACCATCCCAACGGTCGAATTTATGGAGAAGATTATATATACCAAATGGGATGAGTTAGATATGGGGTTTGGCATCATCAAGAATCAAATGTAAAAATGAGCTTTCCGACCAACCCACCGAAATATACAGAACTGCATTGATCTACTCAACGAAGTAGATTTTGTAATTGACCAGATTCTACCTCGCGAGAATTTGAGAACCCTTAGCCAGACAAAGTCTGAGAAACTTTAATCTTGTTCTTGAAGAGAACTCAAATCTTCACCTGCACAAGACGTGGAGCAGAGGTCAGGAGGATCCCAATTCCGTTCTACCTAGTACCTGAGTCCTCATGAGGTGAAGCCGACAAATGAGAAAATCAGCTTACTGTAATTTGTGTTAACACATCAAAAACTTTAAATCGATAGTGGAATCCTTTCAGTTAAAGAAAGAAAAGAGGACATAGAAGTTGTGTCTCCAAACCTCTATAAAAATCCTGCGTCAGTTTTATAGCTTTCAGTATTTACATTACTTATGCAACCGACCATCCTACTCATGATAATCCGACAACTAATCCTTAAAAGATGTCAGTTCAACCGACTTATAAAAACTATCGGAAAATTTGAACCTCTCATATTTATGTATTTTAAATCCATTCTAAACTGGCTTCTAAAACTTGTCAGCGCAGCTGAAGCTATGTTGACTCGTATATCTGAAACTGAACTTAATCTGAACTAGACTGTTGATAACTTTTATAGACATAACTTATTTGTCACAGTCATGGGCCTAAAGATTAATTTTTCCGTATTCATTCATTCATTCATAGATCATATCTGCAATTAGTTGTATACTTGATTGATTATGGGACCACGATGATATTTTCATATGTATAGATAATTTCACTATTGTCTATTAAAATAACTATTTAATAGGGATAAATTAGGGAACAAACAATTTGGAAGAAATTTAGGCACTTTTATAATAATATGTACGTTAGGAATATTGTCTAGTTTTGCTGATGTAAACCCATGATGACTAAATTCTTAAGTAGAAATTAGCTTGATCTTCATCCAGCTTGATCTGTAATATGTATAGTATAAGAATCATGTAATAGTGAGTTAGCTTTAGGAAGAAAGAAGAACTGAAGACCAAAGCTAAAGAAGTTCAACAAAGGATTGGATCAAGGAGGAACCAAAACAAGAGTCGAAGGATCAGTGAAGGATCAACTTGGAAATTTGGATCCCAGCTGATAGCTCTAAAAAGAACTGACGAAACAGCTAGATCTAACAGTTTCAGGAAGAAACTGTTTAGAGAAAAACAAACTCAATTTTGAGAAGAAGCAAAAACTGAGAAAGGGCAAACTAGAAGAATGTCAGTCACACTTTGCACTGCAGGTTCATTCCTTGGACTAACATTGTGGGATCAAAAGTTTGAATATACCAAGTAAACTTCCAAGTATAAGACAAAAGCTGCAAACTATCTGACGCAAGCAGATTGTTGTGAGTAACGGAATCCTGAATATCCGAAAAAGCCTGAAAGAAATCATAAAGATCTTTAAGACTAGCTATGACCATCAAATCAATCAGAGAAGTCCTTCAGCACTCTGTTCATCACAATGGCTAGATTAAAGAAAGAGAACTATAAATATCAGAGAGAATGCAAGAGAAAAATAAGATAAGCACAAGCGGAAACATTCAAACAATCATCGAGGAAGCTCTAACAAGAATCTCTCAATACCGTGAATACTTCAGAGAAGTTGGTCTTAATGACAACTTTACTCTTACCAGGGTGAGTTGATCTTGCAACTTCGAGGTTATTTAGAATAAGTTTGAAAACCAACCCGAGTACGTGAAGACAACACAAATATTCAAAACTGCAGAAGACGTTGAGCATAAATTAGAAGGAGATCAAAGCTTCGTCAACTGCCTACCCTGAGTTGCTGAAGTGGAACCCAGTAGCTGAGAAGATTTCATCTGCAATCCATGTTTCATCCCCAAAAGTAGATAGGATAGGTGCCTGAGTCCTTGAGTGGTGATGCCCAGTGATTGAACAATAACATTGTAATCTGTATTTAATAATCGAAAGCAACTGTTATTAGTGTTTTCCCTTCAGTCGACGAAGGAAGAGATGACGTAGGAGCATTTGGCCTCCGAACCTCTATAAATCTTGTGTGTTTTATATTTCTTCTGCACTTATCTGTTAAATTATTAGAAACCTTTCAGTTGAGCTGACTTCTACATCTGAAAACTGACCTAAGACTGCTAGACAGTTAAGTTTTTCTTAAGGATAACTGACTAAAATTAATCAGCTAATAGAGTGGGCCCTAAGTTTAAACTCTGGAATTAATTTTATACTCTGATTTGGGAGACCAAGGTATAGATAGATATAGATATTGAATTAAGTAACATATACGTTTATTAGCTAATTGGCACAAAGTTTAACAACTTATGATGTAATCAAGCTCATGAGCGCGCTAACTTGAGGCTATCCATTGGAGTGACTACCATCCAATACAATCATTTAATAAAATATTCATTTTTCTTTCTTCTACATCACAACTTACCACCTAATTAAATTTACATTCGCCTTAATGACCACACTACCCACATTCTAAATAAAATATTAATTTTTCTCTCTTACAATAAAATTTATAAAAATTAAAAAAATATTTTAAGCTATTAATTATAGTAAATAATTTATTATGCACTAGAAAATCATCCTTGATAAATTAAAATTACAAAAATTAATATAAAATAAAAAATACATGAGAAATCGCAAATATAGTGCATGATATTCTAAATTATAACTATATGTTCAATGAAAAATAATATGTATTGTGTGGAACTATAGTTATATTAGGTTCAATTGAGAGATAATTTTTTTTATGAATTTTGATGTAAATATTTTTTAATAATAATTTAATACACATATTTTAATTGCATCTAAAAAAACCACCTAACAAATGAATGCCACCCGTACACATGTGAGTGGCTAGATGAAGGGCAACAGAATTCGGCAACAGCCCAAGTCATGGAAAAATTCATATTTTCCATTTTCTTTTATATAATTTTTTTTTTTACTTACTTATATGGTGGTCACCATAGTGGATGATCTGATAATCGTGTAACCAACACGGAATTAATGCCGTCTGTATAAATGAAAATGATCGCAATAGAGATGGTTGATCGAGATCTCACAGCTTATATATGATAAAAATTTATTTTAATAATGTGAATCTATGTCTCGCATTGATTGCATTTTTGTTACATCCATCTTCAACAGTTGAACTGGTATTCAAATAAAGGTCTGAAAGCCCATGCGTGCACCTCAGACTCAGTAGAACTTGGAGAGCCCAGGCCAACATTATCTTTTCGTGAAAATATAAATGAGTGATCTTCTGTATCCTATTTGTTTGTTTAGTCTAAATGTCTAATCAGGCCTTCCCTATATTAGACTTAGATTTTTCACAAATCAAAGATTTTCCTTTTAGTGACTGACTTGTACCGGTCTTTAGTAGGATAATGTCGGTGTATTTTACTTGGAATAGAATTGAGCTGATAATCAAATTATGTGTTGTCAATCACCTACAATCTGACACGAGATTTTGGGAATAAATAAATCCTAATGACCAAGTTCTATCATAAACCCAGTTACATATATAAATTCTTATTTGAGGATAAGAGTATTATTTTGTTTTCAATTATAAAAGAAAAATGTTTATTCTTTTGTTATGACGTCATGTTTCTCAACTCCTTAATGTTAGTTGATTTCTAAATAATATAGCATATTAGCTTGCGTGGATAGAAAAATTCTATATTGTGTTTTATTATAATTAAGTTCGTTCCATAAATAATTCTATAAATGTGAATAACTCAAATAAATCATATTAAAACAAATGAAATATAAATTATAATATAAATATAGATTAGATGGTATAATTCTAATAGATAGTATTAAAATAATATATTTGAATTAAATTATACATATCATTATTTTTAAAAATTAGGTATTAGAGAGGTAAAAAATTAAAATATTTTATAAGAACTCTTTTTATCAAATAAGATATTTTTATAGGTCTAGATTCATGCACGTCTTCTGAATTTTTAAAGTATATTAAATTGGCACCTAGTATTCAAGGTGTTAAGATTAAAAAAGAAAAAGAAAGAAGAATTTAAAAGCAACTTAAATGGTCTGCAGAAACAGACAAATAATAACAAGAATCGAATAAAGATTTTATTTCCAAATATTGAAAATGATAAGATGAGATTAATGAATAGAATGTGGCATGAAAAGTCGAAAGGTTCAGCTTCTAGAATTGGGGACCATATATATGTATTCATAAATATGAATTTTGTCTGTCGTGGCCGAAGTAGGCACTGGTTTATTCACTGTAAATCGTGTGGCTGCTCATGCACTCACGACTTATTTCTTTTCCCTTCATTCCAACCACGAAGTCCCCAACGGCCCAACTAATTTCATCAGGGAGGTCTCCTGTCAGACCACATATATCATTTAGGTAGATTTAGGTTTGTGATCCAGGAAGGATATGAATTTGGATCAAGACGTGTATAGGTATAAGTTGGTGAAAATGAACAATTTAGATCTGCCTAAATCGTTTATATAATGGAGGGAAGTGAGTGATATACATTGACCGTATTTAAGTTTTGTATAGTTTTTAAATAGTTCGATGCTATATAATTTTGCTGATGTTTTGACATAGTTGGGACAATAATCTAAGAAAAATAGATACTTATTTCTTATGTAGTTTCGTGGATGAGATGGTGTCTTGCTTCATTCTACTCTGCCCTAGATTTCATAAGGAACAAATTTTCTAAGGTCTTCCGTTAGTTAGCAGAAGAATCCATACGAATCAAATCTTTTGAGGAACATATTAAGAGAATTTTGGATTTGATAAGATGTTTTGTGAAATCAATTTTTATTTTGTGAACAAATTGGATTTGATTGGACGACGTGCGACTGGTAAACAAGTATTGATTTTTCACGAAGATATATAATGTACCGTCAAATATTCAATATGATTTCTTCTAAAAAAATACTCAATATGATTTCACAATATTCACTTTCATTAATAGATTCTAGCCAATTGAGAAAGATTTGATCAATTAGAGATTATTTAAATTAGTAACGAGGATTCAAAATATCACAAATTGATCGGTCAAAGAGAGTTTGATCCACAAAAAGAAAGATTTATTATTTGTGATCCTTCATTTATTCAAAATTTGATTCCCTAAATGTCTCTCGAGACTATTCATGGATGGTGAGAAGAAAGGATTAATCATCTGCAACTAGAGAATCAATGGTCCAGGAATTTCTTGGAATTCATGTTGTAAACTTAGGAACAAACACAAGAGTTACGTAGTTGGGCCACCGTATGGTTAAGGGCAATGTTAGATGTGGTTTACAATTAGACTTTCTTGACTAAGTCTCATTCATCAAATTATTTGGGTAGCTAGCTCTCTCCACTAAACTGATCTGAATATATACGGACAACACTCATCAATAACTTGCTTTCCACTCCACCAACTAACTTGAGTGACAGCTGGCAGACTCAGTTACTTTCATAACAGAGTCCAGTGCCACTTGAGAATTCATATAAAACTTGTTTTGCTCAGTAACTTTCATCAATTCGAAATTGGTTTCTTCTTTTTTTTGTTATGTTTGAGTTCAAATCCTACTACCAGGTCCCACTAGAGGTTAGAAATTATTCAAGAAACAAAAGGATATTCCGTTTGCCCCTTCCAAGCATACAGAGTTCCTATATGTGGGATACTATATCTAAATTCGTTGTTGTTGAAGAAGAAGAATAAATTGTGCTACTAAATTGGAGAAATAATGAAAAATTTAAAGAAGAAACGGCCATGTACATATCTTGCACGTAGACGGGAAAGAGATGTTGAAGAAAGTAAAATGGTCCCACACCTTTAAAGAATGTCGTTGTGTCTTCGTCTAGTTTGTTTTAATTAATGGTCACAAACATTTTTAGACAAACAAAGATTCACTACTAAAGTGGAAGTTCTGAAATATAATAGATCTCGTTAAATTTTCTCAAAATACATGTAGTTTCATACTCACTTTTAATATTTTCCTCTCTCTCTCTCTTAATGTTCGCATGTCTTAATCTAAAATTTGAACTTGCAACATTTGTGTTGTTTTCTCTATTCAAGCCAACTTAGTTTAAAGTTTTGATATATAGTGTTATACTAAATGTATTTTATTTAAATGTGACTAGATCAACTTTTGTATTTGAATTTTATTCATATTGCGTTAATTTTGAACTCAAATTAGGGTTTACATTATTAAATTTTTAAATATGAATTGTGAAATTCAAACTAACATATTTATAGAGTTAATTATGAATTGCGAATTTAGACATTCAGAATTAAACATCAACTTATTTCCCGTATTAATGATATTTGAAGTGAAATTGATTTGTTGCAATTTAATTGCTTACTTTTAATTTAATTAAAAACTATTTCATTCATGGAACAGTGTGTTGAGATTTATGTACCTATGCGTTTATTACTATATTTTTTATTTAATGTACTCATTGTTATTTCTAAAGTCATTCAACTAGGGTAAAAATAAAAGTAAAATCACACGTGTCAGTACAAGAATATGATTACTAATTATACTCCAATATACAATGTAACAAAATCAAAAATCGTCTCGCTATCATTTCTCATGTCGACAAGGAAACAAAAGCAAGATTTATTCTACAGTTGTGCAATCCCCGAAATTGAAAAATTTATAGCGGCTGATGATTGGAAGAAGAAAGCAAGAGAAACAGACATGAATTCAGATTTTCGCGGATTATAATAAATATAATATTTACAACAAATGAAAAAAAAAAAAATTCAATACGTGTCTAATTAATGTATATTAGATACTTTATATTTTCATATATCCGGCTTCATAAAAGTCGAATGATACACTAAAGAAAAATCTAGTTCACCTAATGAAAGAAAAAAGACTCTAGTTCAAATTTTTGGATTGGAGTTTTCAATTAGTGCATGAAATAGAGGAATTAAAATTTGCAGAGCTCCAAAAGCTGTGGGTTCCTGTCGGAAGGAAATGAATTTCTTTCAAACTTTTCCTTGCGATGATATATGAATCTTCTTTTCCACCTTCTAGTCGTGTTTCTTTCTATGTTTAATTTGTTTACAGCGTGTTAGACCTTTCAACTTATTATTATGCACAATCTTAACGCGTGTCTATGAATCATATATATATTTATAACAGAAGATAGATAATAATTTGGCAATTAAATCAAATCCGCGCAAAACAAAAGGGTCCCTCCCTCCCTGCTAAAAGTCAGCATCACAAAAACAAGTGGAGAGAAATAAAGGTAGAGAGGGCTATCAATCAAGCTTTACTCCGCAATAAACTAAAGTAGAGATTGAGAGAAACATGGAAGGTGAAGTAAACAACTTTTTTCTGGTTTGGAGTATTGTGTTTGCATCCTTGTTGTACTGCCACGCACTAGGCAAACTATTTCCCACTGGAACTTCACGAATCATTGCAATCTCCCCAATAATACTCCTCTTCTTCCTTCTGCCCCTCAACTTCACCTCCATTCAT
>AYJT01027562.1:0-10533 GCA_001278415.1 Ocimum tenuiflorum | reverse complement strand
TAATTTACTTTTATTTATTTTGATATTATATACAAGATTTGTACTTATCAATTTAGATGTTGTCCTAAAATATTTTATCTTCTAATTCTTATATGATAATAATAGATATCACTACATTAATAAATTATCTTATTCATCATGAAGGACACAAATTAAGAATTTGTTGGTATATATATTCTGCAATAATACTGATTGCATGCCCGTCTACATGATTTATCAACCGCGTACTCAAACTCAAAATTGAAAATTTAGTAAAGTAATTTACATTTGAGGTTAGTATTTTTCTTCATCAAAATGAGATACAATGAGAATAAATAAGTTTACAAGAAATAAAAATACTTTTTTTTTCAATTGGGGGATGGGGGAGTGAGGATTCGAACCCTAGACCTCTCTCATTTGGAGTGTCTTTACACATGGATCTCCACCATTGGAGCGTCCTCAAAGGGACAAAAAATAAGAATACTTAATGATCATTGGATCTTGTTAGGAATTAGAAAATTTTGATGATGTAAGAAACCGTGTCAGTAGCTTAGAACTGATCTTTACATGTAATATAGTATAAGTTTGATCTGTAATAGCATAGGTTCGCAGAGAGCTGAAGCTGGAAAGTTCAAGACTTAGAATATCTCAGAAGACATTGTTCTACTATGGTAGCTAATCCACAACTATGCCATCCCAACTGTGAGACGTACAGCTGAAGCACCTCAATTATGAAAAGGATCCAGCTACAGTTCCCTCAGAATTGGCAGTTGACTTAAAGACTAGTTTGACTCCAGAGCTGACTTTCAGAAAGAGAGCTGACATCCGAGGAATCTCTCTTCATCGAGTTCGAAGTCAAGTCCAGTTATCTTTTGGACAACTGAGACGAAAGAAGAATAATCAGAGCTAACTTTCGGAATGTTTCCTGAAAATGTACTCTACAGTATGTAATATCCATTGGTCCATAGCCAAAAGATGAGGGACCGGTGGATAAAGCTCTGAAAAAGCCTGTTGCAAGTACAACAACAGTTCTATTCTTCTGATGACGGAATTTAACTATTCAACTCATACTGTCCACTTGCCTCCCAACGGCACTATTCAAATTCGACGGGTATAAATAGAAGAGAAGAACGAAGAGAGAAGATTACTGATTCTCCATCTGCTCAAAGCTTTCTTTCAAACACTTCTACAAGCATCAAAGTTTTCCGAGTTATCTAACTGGAAGACCTACCGGAGATCCAAATACTATTTACAGCTGAGGATTCCGAGATCGTTCTTAGATCCCTATCTGAGAACATCAACCCATCAACCTAATTCACGTTCTGGAGAGAACGAAAACCTTCACCTGCCAATCTAAGAAGCCTAGGAGGACTCCAGTAAAGACTCAAAGATCAGTCGTGCCTGCGACCGAAAGCATTAAAGCTCTCTGTTTCAGAAGAACCCTAGTTATAAACCGTGCTCAAACACGTGTATAACAAAGATTAGTGAATTCCCTTTTTCCAAAGGAAGAGAGTACGTAGGATATTTGAATTCAAACCTCTATAATATTTGTGTCTGTTTACAGTTTTTCTTATATTTTTGCCAAGTGTTTGAAACCGAGCTGCCTCATAGTAGCTGGAGTATAACTGAAATAAACCCTAACTGACCTACTTGACAAACATCTTTAAGAAACCCAATTGACTTATTCCTAAGTCAGCTGAGACAAAATTTAGCTTCATTCTCGCAACTGTTTTATTAAGACTAACGCTTCTGCACATTATCTATCTCTGATTTGGGACCAACAAGTGGTATCAGAGTAGTTGGTCCAAAAGACGAACTGTTTTATGTCACTAAGGACTCCATCTTTATTAAGTTTTCTTCTTGTGAGCAGGATTATCTGTCAATCGTAGATAGCATCTACCCCACTACCCAAGTTCTCCGTTGAAAATTATACCAGCTAGAAGAGGAGAGTCAAAGCTCATCTCCTGAGCCAACATGAGGACATGTGGTTGGTCATCAAAGAAGGACCCTTGAGAAAAAGGTCAACACCAACCACACAACCCCCGACCAGCCGGAATACATCGAGAAGCCACATGCAGAGTGGACTTCAGACGACAAAATACGGCACCAACTGGAATATCTGGCCCAGGATATTCTTTTCTCCACGCTTGACGAAGAGCAGATGAAGACCGTGGAGAAATGTGAATTAGCCAAGAAAATCTGGGATTTCCTTGAGGATCTTTGCAAAGAATCTGAACATATCACATGCAACAAGCTAAAGGTTTGCGTGGAAAAATACGAATCCTTTGCAATGCTAACCAGTGAATCTATCATGCAGATGGAGCCCCGAATCAACTCTATTGTCAGCGAATTGTTAGCACTTCAAAGGACATATCTTGTCGCTGAGCTCAACGCAAAGATCTTGGCTTGAATGCCAAGAAAAAATTGGTTTGTGAAAGTCACAGCTCTCAAGGAGCGGGATCTTTCCAAGATGCCAACCAAGGACGTGTTTGCCTCTTTTCGGGCACACAAATTTGACCTAACTCGGATGAACGAGCGTGAGGCCAAGAAGGCTACCCAGCAGCCATCAAAGCTGGATGATGCTGCTCTCTTTGTCAAGAAGAAGTTCTCTCCAAGGAAGCAGTAAAAGCCACAGTACACAGTCCCCCGTCAGCTGTACCAGTCGAGAAGCCATCCACCTCGACTGAGAAAACCCCAGTCAGCACTGTTCAAGAACTGGAAGACCAGATGAGAATGCTCACGAGAAAGATTAAGAAAGCCAAGTTAAAAGCTCAGGCCGAGAAAGAAAATAAGTCCGACAAGTTGCACTTCAAAAGGCGACAACAGCGGACATGCTTTTAGTGTAGTTCTCCTAATCACTCAAAATTTGATTGTTCGCACATTAGTGAAGATGAGAGAGCCAAGCTGAAAAAGAGCTTTCAGCGAAGGGTGTCCAAAGTATATGTGGAAGCCATGCTGACAAGGACTGAGATGTCCGACATCGCATATGATGACGAGGTCCTTAGATCAGAATCAACCAGCAGCTCCGATGATAAGGAGCAGCTCGTTGCCTCATGGCTGACATTCAAGAGGAAGTCTGCATTTACCTCAACTGAGGATGATGTAACTAGTCCTTGCATATGCATGAACACAAAAAAGAGGACTTAGAGTCATGTCATTCTGACACTGAGGACTTATAATTGGAATCCCTTGCCAAGGATTTCAACTACATGTGCACCCTATAATAAAAATTTTCTCATAAAAATGCGTCTTTAAAAGAGAAAGTTTTAAAATTAACAGTCAAGCTGGAAAGTGCTCAGTCAGTAACAACTGTTAATGAAAAACTAAAGGGAGAAAACTCAACTCTTTCAGCTGAGTTAGAAATCCTCAAAATCAAGAACCTCGAGCAGGACAAAATGATTGCATCTTTCAATAAGAGCTCCAGAGATTTAGAACATTTAATTAGCATACAGAAAAACATGCACTGAAAAGGGTGTGTTAGGTCATGACCCATCAACCTTAAATGACAGAACCTATTCATGCATAAATAAAGGTAATGAGAAAATCATTTTCTTCCCTACGGAAACCCTAACTAGCCAGCCATATAGGCCAACTATAGCTACTTCAGTTGTTCAGCCTAAGAAGGTCCAGCTGACTGGAAAGCTAGATGTCCTTCCAAAAGTTGTTCAACTAAGGAAAACTCAGCTGCCTAGGGCACCAGGTACTTCTTACCCCAGCTGTACAAAAGCAAGCTGGAGACACCCCAGCTCTGTTAAACCAGACTAGAGACCCTCAACTAGCCGAAACCCTCCAAGGACGAGACTCAGCTATGCTGATTAAGAGACCCAACCGATAAGGACTCAGATATTAATCCAAAAAGTTCAAAAAGGTTGTCCAACGGTCAGAACCTCGAGGTTATGTCAGAAAGCCAATTCCAGCTAGGAACACAGTTGGAAGACATAACTTCCACACACAGGCACGTGTTACCAAGAAACATCACGATCGCATGTTTTATGATTTAAGGATGAAAAAGAAGGCAATGAAACAAGTTGCCTAAGAAAAGGTCAAAATAAAAATCAAACAAGTATGGATCTGTAACGCCCTGACCTTTTTGACTGGGACGCTACTGTGGGGCCGTGGGATAAACATGTTGATAAACAAGATTTAGTAATTGATCATTAATCATTGAAGTAAATAATCAATAAAAATGTTCAAAAAGATACGATGCTATCGAGAACGAATGTAATTATAGTCAATTACAGAAGTAAATAAGTTAGGTTACAGAACCAACATAATTAAAATGTATTCAATTACAGACAATTAATCAATTGTTTAGAAACAAGAAGCATGGTTGAAGAATACATATGAAGATGCACTCTCCAGTGCAATAATCATCTCAAAATAATTTCCTAAACTCTACGTCTTCTCTTCCTCATGATGCTGAACCTGCACATTTATAAAGATATGCAGGGTGTGAGTACAAAAGCACTCAGTTGACACATCGCCAAAACATACATTATATATGAAAAAGGCAGCACAAACACATGGAATCCCACAAGGTTTTATGTTCTGAAGTCCTCTCATGTTCATCAAAACATTTTGTTTAGTTCGGCATCTAATACATCAATGAGCTCATCACAATATCATTCATCACACTAACCACTCTACATAAATAAAGGTGATCTGTGGAGGAGGCCTCCTCACACAGTCACAGTGCTAAAAAATTTTATGCATCGATCAAGTGATCAGATGGTTATTCGAGTCGATCGGTGTGAAGAACATGTGATCCATTCGATGCTTGGGTCGATGGGATCAAAAGGTCTTGATCTAGTCGATCAAGGTTGATCAGTTGATCGGGGTAGGAAATGTAGGATTAATCGAGGTTTAGATCGAAGGGGTCAAGGGTCGATCGAGGTTTGAATCAGTGTTCAGATCGAGGGGATCAACAATGTTCGGATCAAAACAATCAAGGGTCGATCAAGGATTGATCGGGGTTCAGATCGAAGGGATCAAAGGTGTTCAGATCGAAACAATGAAGGGTTGATACAATTGAGGTCGATACAATCAAGGGTCGATATAATTAAGGGTCGATATAATTGAGGGTCAATACAGTTGAGGGTCGATCTTTAAGTTTTCTGGGCGTGTTCTTGGTTCTTGGTGCCTGGAAAACTCTCTGGAGTTTTTGTGATTTTCACGTTTCTGGTCTGAATCTCGCAATGAAGGCATCAACATGTTCCAAATAATCAAACTAGGGGTTCTAGATGGTCAAAACCAACAAACAATCATCCTAAGGCATCAAACAAAAGGTATGAAAAAATGGGGTTTTGGGTTTAATGGTCCAAATCATGATATAATGGAACACAATGCTTGAAAATGATACTAGCGTGAAAAAATAAGCACCATTACAGATTTTTAACAAGAAAAGATTATGATTTTAAAGAAAGAGAGAAACGTGATTTTCAAGAGAGAGAAAAAGTGTTGGGTTAGGGTTTTCACCTTGGAAATGCTATAATTCTATTTGAGATGATGGCTAGTACTCCCTTCAATCTCCTCCCTTCGATTTGATATGTGCGATGATATTTGACTCGTGAAATTTTCTAAGTGTGGATTAAGAGATGAATTCGCAAGAGCTTTGCTATGTTTTTAGAGGGTGGGAATGAAGAGGGGTGCTCCTTTATTTATCGGAGGAGAGTGGAGGATAAGGACGAAATTGATGATACGAGCGAGTTGCTTTACTATCTTTGACCTAAATACACGACATTTCGATTATCCGATTTTAACATCAGTCAAACTATCATAACATAATAATAATAGATAGATAAATTACTATCTTTCGATTTCTTGGGTCATGCTCGATTACTTTAGTTTATGACCTCATCAATACCGGTAATTTTTCTAGTAAAACTTACAACTGCAACATCTTTTGCTACAGATGTCCGAATGAAATTTCGAAACCACTTCTGGAATCCTCTCATTATAATCTATCATTTTAAATCATAATATAAGAAATTTAAGCATGTTAATGTCGCACTAATTAATTTCTCATTATGGACTGATTATTATTTTAAAAATTATAATTAATGGAAATAAATACGGGGTATTACTGGATCCCCAAAGGGTTCATCAACGTGCTGACTCCTCTGGACCCGAAATAAAAACTGGTACCATAATCATCCTTCTTTGTAACAGCAGGTTACAGAAGAAAGCAGCTAGCTGCGAAGAAAAGAAGACCAGTTGTGGATTCTAGACATCGGCTGCTCAAGACATATGACTGGGATCAAAGAAATAATGTTAGAAATCAAGCCTTTCAACAGACCCGCAGTCATATTCGAGGACAACTCCAAAGGAAAGATCGTACATCTGGACAAACTGCAGATCAATGGAGTAACCATTAATGGTGTTTCGTTGGTGGAGAACTTGAAGCATAATATAGTGAGCATCAGTCAGCTTAAAGAAAATGGGACAAAATGGTATTCGCCAAAAGTGAGTGTCTCATCAAAGATCGCGTCTCCAAAGAAGTAGTCCTCCGAGAGATTAGAAAAGGAGGCATGTACATTGTGGACTGGAATAGTGGAAATTCCAGCTCATTCCTGATATCGAAGAGCTCATCAGAGACCTGTTGGTTATGGCACAAGTGGCTTAATCACTTCAACTTCAAGACGATCAACCATCTAGTAAAGCACAAGTTGGTGGAATGTCTACCAACTGAAGTCATGAAGAAAGAAGGAGTCTGTGGAGCCTGTCAGTTAGGAAAGCAAACAAAGGCGTCCTTCAAGGAAAAAGCAGTAGAACCCAGCACATCCCGAGTTTTGGAGCTTCTTCATATGGATTTGTTCGGACCAGTTACTCCCAGTCTCTTGGCAGAAAGAATTACACCATGGTGGTGATCGATGATTTCTCAAGATATACGTGAGTGGAGTTCCTGAGGAGCAAAGCTGAAGTTGAGATGCTGCTACAAGACCTGATCTTGAAGATTCAGAACGATAAAAGTTGCAAAGTAGTCAGGATCAGACCAGATAACGGGACAGAATTCTGCAAAGGACCAGCCATGGACTTTCGCACGGATCATGGAATTAGTCATGAGCCCTCAGCTCCAAGGACGCCACAACAGAATGGCCGTGCAGAAAGAATGAACAAAACATTGAAGGAAACTGCGTGATCTATACTATCTAAGGCTAAGGTAGGACAAAGCTATTTGGCTGAAACTATCAGCACAGCCCGCTACACTCAGAATCAAAGCTCCATCAACCTACGACTCAACAAAACATCTTATGAGGTATATAAGGGTCGTAAGCGTTCCTTAACTCATCTTTATGCTTTTGGTTGTCCATGTTATATCCACAATAATGGGAAGTCAAAACTGAATTCCTTTTCACTTAGAGTTGATGAAAGAGTATTCCTGGGATATGGATACCCCTCTCACAAGACATTTAAGGTATTCAATAAGATAATCCTTCTTGTGAAAATAACATGCAATGTTATTTTTGATGAGTCTACCTTAGTGCACAGGAACACTGCGGAGCTGACTTTGAATTGTCCAGAAGCCTAAGAAACTGATGTTAAGCTAGGGAATACCCATGGTGTGCAAATAGCTGAACCAGCTAAGTTTGAATTTGGAAACTCAGTTCAAAGTCCAGCAACCTCAGTCAGAGTCCAAACAACTGAGAGGGTCTGTGATGCAGAAGTTCTCGCTGAGACCTTAACTAGTACATCAATTCAAGAATCAACTAGAGACACATCTGAAACAGGGGGAATCCAAGTTCAAAATGGTGATCCAGCTGAAGATTTCACCCATACAGATCCTATAGCTCCAGTTCAACTCAACATAGCTGATGATGTTCCTAGAACATTAGCTAAATTGGTGATAGCCACTAGAACCCTAGCTCTTGATTAAAGAGCTGAGATGAAGTTAGCTACTGGAACCCCAGTTCTAGACGAGAGAACTGTGATGGATGAAACCATTGGAACCCCAGTTCTAGAAGGAAGAACTGTGAAGGAGGAGATTACATCATCTGAAGTTTTGGTGGATGTTCCAGTTGTAGCTTATTCGGATGTACCAGTTGCAGCTGATTCTCCTACTCTAGCTGCCCAGTTACATCCTTCCAACGCCTAGCTCATTCCAGTTGAGGTGATCAGACCCCCTTGGTGGCTAAGAGATCGCTTAGCTAAGGATATTCTCGAAGACATAACTGATGCAATTCACACAAGATCATGGGAAGTTTTCTTCAGTTGTTTCTTGTCTCAAATAGAGCCTTCCAAGCTGGAAGAAGCTCTAGCCTCATCCAACTGGATTTTTACAAAGCAAGAGGAACTTGCAGAGTTCGTCCAAAATAATTTATGGTACTTGGTGGACTGACCCAGCCATCAGAAGATCATCGGTACCAAGTGATTTTTTAAGAATAAAAGAGATGAGAACGGGATAGTCACTCGAGAACAAAGCAAGATTAGTAGCCAAAGGATATGCACAATGTGAAGGGATCAATTTTAATGAGACCTTCACACCAGTGCTCGGATACCGGCTATCAGGTTATTCTTACCTTTTACAGCTCACCATAGGTTCATCATTTATCAGATGGACGTGAAGAGTGCCTTCCTGAATAGCGAGCTGACAGAGGAGGTGTATGTAGAGCAACCTCCAGGTTTCGAGCAAAGAAACAAGGTGTATCGATTGAGGAAAGCCATCTACGGGTTAAAGCAAGCTCCCAGAGCTTGGTACGCGACGTTATCCCAGTTTTTGCTAAAGCATAGTTTTCAGAAAGGAAGAATAGACAGAACTCTCTTCCGTATTGAAGATGATGGAAATATACTGCTAGTTCAGATTTATGTCGATGACATCATCTTTGGCTCAAAGAACCCAGCTATGTGTGAAACGTTTGCTCAGCTAATGCAAATAAATTTTCAGAGGAGCATGATGGGCAAGATTTCCTATTTCCTAGGACTTCAAGTTAAGCAGATTCCAGAAGGGATCTTCATCAATCAGCCGAAATACACCCGAGAGCTAATCAAGAAAAATTGTCCGGAGAAAACAAAGACCTTACGAATTCCAACGAGTACGAGTGCCTAGCTAACACTCGATGAAGATGGTGAATCTGTAAATCCTACATCCTACGGGGAATCATCGGGCCCCTTTTGTATTTAATTGCCACTCGACCAGACATCAGCTATGTTGTTGAAGTTTATGCCAGATTTCAAGCCAATCCAAAGAAATCGCACATGGATGCAGCTGTAAGGATCGTCTGATATCTAAAGGGTTCTAAAACTCTTGGACTTTAGTACCCTAGATATGATGGCTTGGATTTAAAAGGATTCGCGGATTCTAACTTCGGAGGTTGTCAGATCGATAGGAAGAGTACCAGCGAAACATATCAGTTTTTTGGTCATAAGTTGATATCCTGGTTTAGCAAGAAGAAGCATTTTATGGCCACCTCTATAGCTGAAGCAGAATATGTAGCTGGAGGAATTACAAGATCTCAACTGAAGTAGTGCTATAGCTATTACGCAAAATCCAGTTCATCACTCAAGGACAAAACACATCGATATTCGCTATCATTTTATTCCCGATCATGTTAAAAAGAAGGATGTGTCTATTAACTATGTCAGAACTGAGGATCAACTTGCTGATATTTTTACCAATCTACTTCAGGAATCCTGATTCCAAGAGTTGTGCCTACAACTGGGTCTCTTGGAACTGGATATGATAACTGATGAAGACAATTAAAGTGTAGGATAACTGAGTCCCAGCTCTCAGTTATCAGTATTCTAACTCTTACTGAAGGATAGCTGAGTCCTAGCTCTCAGTTGGGTTTCTAAAAACTAACCAAGCAGTAATATATTTCTAAGGAGTCAATCAGCTGAGTCCCAGCCCTCAACTGATGGACTAAGAACTAGCCGAGAATACTGTTGGTTGATGAATTGATTATTCCGAATGGGACGTTCATTAATCAATTAGTTGCCAACTACTCAGTCGGATGACAGCTGAGTCCAACTCTCAGTTCTGTGTCTATCATTAACATGTCAAGATAAGAAAACTGATGCATAATGAACTGAGTCCCAGCTCTCAGTCATTACACTCATTAATTGAAGGGGAATATATGTCGAAGGGCATTTAGATCATGGGTTTGATGTCATTTAATACAAAATCTGAATGACATTAATGCTCATTTAATGCGATGAGACTTGCCCGATAAAATGAGTCAATAGGAAACTGCCACGTGTAAAAGTGATTGTACACGTTCAACATAGTCAAAAATTGCCTCTGCAATGTGCAAAGAACAGCGCATTCGGACCGTTGAATACAAACAGTCCTTTTAATCTCAGCCATCCGTTCCCTACCAAAAATATCTATATAAGGGTACCTTCTTCATCCATTCGAGATTTTCCATTCTTGATCATCCTTTAACCCTTATATCTAGAAAACCCTAAGTCGCTTCAAAACCCTATCAACCTCAAATTAAAATCTTTCAATATTTCCATGGCATCTCCTACTCATACTCCAGTAAAGATACCAGAAGCAATCCTGTTGGATTTTGGTATACGTAAAGCTAACTTTGTTTATGTTGTATATAAATTAATTGT
>AYJT01027545.1:0-11923 GCA_001278415.1 Ocimum tenuiflorum | reverse complement strand
ACTTTTGGTCTACCAACGAGGGCTTCGGCCTTTGCTCCCTTCTCCCCATCTCTGAATCCGACTCCCCGTTGCCCCTTGCTGTGGTTGGTAGCACCGATACTTTCATCCCCGACACGGAGGATGAAAGCCCTACAGTGGATGTGTCTCTGAGTGGTCCGTACACCATGGAGGTGGCGTGGATGGCAGTTGAAGAACACGTCATTCGATTTCCACTGGAATTGAAGAGGGCTATTGTTCGGCAATTCTAAGAAATTCAATTCCCTGATATTCGATGATTTCTGATCCCTGTTGTATTTGTTCTCTGTGGTTCTGGAACTCGGTTGGCTTTATCTCTTGTTCTGCTCTGGTTCTTGAAACTGGTTGTCTTTAAGTTGTGCTATGGTTTTGGAAATTGGTTGGCTTTATGTTTCACTATTGTGGGATTTTGGTGCTATCATTCTGACATGATTGTAAAAGCTACACTTGTTATTTTATGTCCACATTCATGATGCACTATTTGAGTAAACTCTGTTTAGCCAATTTGAAGTGGTTTATCTATTCTGTTTCGATTGATGTTTCTATAATTTAAAATATTCCCTTGATGACTCAAAAAAGTCGAATGATGACAATGCTTTACAAAAAATCAAGTCATGCCAATGCCAAAAAATCTGCTGTTTACAAAAAAGCCATATAGCTTCAATCTGCATCCTCCTTTAAGCAATCTGCATTCCCAAATATGACATGAGCTCCTCAATCCCATTTGTATGTCCTGCTCCAGTTAAGAAGCCTATACTTTCTTGTAAATTTCTTGGTAATTCATTATGGAATAATAGTGCATTCTTCTTCATATATGGGAGCTTGTAGTTGTTACATCCCTTCACCTTCAATATTTCTTGTAAAAAACACTGTAAAGAAAGAAAAATCTTGTTTAATGTCATAGCTTCAAGTGCATTGAAACTTGTTAATACTGCATTGACAAGGTCATTTGCATTCCTGCATGCATATTGTTGTTGTAAGCTCTAAATAGCCCCAAAAACCCCAAGTCATTCACATTAACATTTGGAGAATTAGTTGGTTGTTGCACCAATGAAATTTTAAAGTCATCTAAATTTACAATTGCTGTAAATTCTAGGTCTGAGTTGTTGATATGGGATCTTGCATTATCTTGCTGAATGTAAATGGTTTTACTTAAGCATGAAGACTACTTAGCCTTTATGGTTGGTACAATCTGGAATTACACACACTTATTAGTCGCATTAAATAAATTAAATAACATGAATACCGAAGAATTACAATAAATGAAATTCAGAGTGGTTCTATGAGGATTAGTTCATTTTTACATGCATCACAACATATAAATTATATACTTGTTACCTGCTTGATTAAGCAATCTTTTGACTTGCTTAGTTATAGATTCCATTGGCTTTGTCTCTATAGTTCCAGTTGCTCTCTTCTTGCTCTTTTTTTTAGCTTTATCCTCTTCAGTAAATTGCCATTTTCCTATTTTACAATAAAAAATAACACTCCCATTTTTTAAAAATATGGGGCGGCAGATAGCACACACGAACATCTCCTTAGGGATGAATTTTTTGCTTTTGCATGTTCTATGTGGTCCTTCTTCCATATGGGTCATATAGTATTTGTGGGTCTGCTTGGTTAGGTAAAACCATTTGTCATATTTGGGAATAACATTCTCCATATGCTTGAATTTAAGAATGTTCAAAGCATTATCATATTCTATGGCTTGTAAACTGAAAGACAACCTTAACAATTTATTTGGAGCTGTCAAATATGATTTTATGGCATTTGTATGGGCTCTTATCAGATTTGATTTAGCCCATCTTCCCACAATAGATTTAGGAACAACTATGCTATCTGCAAGGGCTCTAATTGTACCTTTTTTCTGATAATGAACTTGTTCAATTTTATTTAAGTTTACCTCATGTTCTGAGTGTCTGATTCTGCCAAATCTCTTGCTTACCACTTGAATAACTTGACCTCTTGATCTTTGTTTTTTTAAGTGTGCAGCAGCTTCATTGATCTTCCCCCATGCAGGCCGGCCATTTTTGCAGTTTCCTAGCAAGAACTGCATGATCTCCTCTTTTGTAGCATCGAAAAGATCCTTCTTCAATTCCATTTTTCTTTTGAATTTTTTGTGGTTGCTGTGATTAAAATTTAGAGTGCAACAACTTTATTTATAGAATAGATTTAGTGGGAAATTTGAATTCTTCCAAATATATATGAAATCAACTCTTGTACGAAGATTTCAAAATCTGAAAAATTTGGCTCCAAATTTGAATTTTTTTGGTTATTTTTAATTCCATTAATGCTTAAAAAAATTAATCCACCCACTAATACATCATTAAATCCCCTTATCATCCATGTTCTTGGTTATTGTGCCAAAAATATTTGGGACTAATAAACAGGGACGGAGGGAGTATGTCTTCAAAAATGAATTCAATTGAAAAATGTAGAACGGCTCCACAATTCTTATATAAAGAATTATTTTTTCACATATAATAATTAATTATTGTTACCAATATTAAGAAAAAAAATAAATGTTACTTCCGTTTTAATAAATAAGTTGACTCCCCATCCTTTTAAGATATCTCAAGAGATAACGCACATACCGTTGTATAAATACTCTTCAAAAACTAAAAATTTTAATTGAATTCGACTATACAGCTAAAAGATAAAAAAATTAATCACGATCCCCGCGTGGTGTGTGGAACATCTCGAACTATATAGACGTCTCACATATTAAATATTAACGAAGTTTCAGATTCAATGAACTCTTAATTTTTTTTAAATATAATTTTAGGAAAAAATGAAAGAATGAAGACTGATTATTTTCGGGTCGATAACTAATGGCCTATATTCATGTTTGAGGTTGAGACCGAATGGCATGTATGCTTTGACGAGTAAGGTTCAATGAATGACCCCTTAATGGCTTCAACCTAATTCTCAGCTCATAATTAGTTCAATCGTGAAACTATAAAATTTAAAAAAGAAGAATTAATTAATGGAAACTCATCATCACTGTATTACATTTCGAAAATATTTCAATAAATTATCTTATTTTAAAAAAATATACCATGATTTTGGCCTAAATGCGCCTCGAAATCAATAGTTGACTGAATTTTTAACTCATGAAAGCCAGTGCGAATCCCTCTATATTTTTTTTGTGTAACACAGATATCACTTTATCATCAACTTTTATTCAATATTCATCTTCAATTTTATTTTTCTATATTCTAGTTTAGTTTTACCAATATTATATGATTTCCTTAAATCCAAATTAGACTACAAAAAATTAAAGCTTCATTTATTGCTAATCATTGACTATCAAAACTTGATTATTTGTAATTTTATTCTAAAAATAATTATAAATTCAAATTGAATTTAACAAACTTACATATGGTCTATAAAATTAAACTACATCATAAAAAATTAAAATTAAAGGTAAATACTATGCATAATATAGAGTGTAACATCTTCTGAATTTAAATGCGTCAGTGATAAAATATGTGGCTTATGAGTTATATATTTTCCACTCTTGGAGTACAAATATAAAATAATATTTCTATTATATATATATATGTGTGTACTGGCATGATATAAATTTAAGAGCAACAATTAATCCGACATGATAATCATTGATGGACAAAATAAGTATGATCACGGACATATACGATACTCGTTGTCCCACATGAAAACACCTAAAATCTCCACGGTTACTAGTCATTTTTGAGTTGATAATTAGTTGAGTTAAAAATAATAAACTAGGTAGGGTTACTTTAATTTAATTTGAACAGTTCCCACCACTTCTACAAATGCTACATTTTAACAACCAAAATCGAATAGTTACGTCATTAATATTTATATATAATTGCTAGTTTGCTACACATATAGTGAGATAAGAGGATCTAATCATATATGTTGCATTTCTTTAAGGAAAAAGAAAAGAAAATGATCATTGCGATATATCGCCCAAAATTTTGATATACACACAGTTGATTTATTACACAATTGATTATATATATATATATATATATATATATATTTTCCAGTTTTGAAATAATGGCTTAAACAATCGGAAATAGGAACGAATTTAAATAAGATAATGATATTCTTGTCAGGCTATTAATTTGATCAGCTCAAATAATTAGCTATATTGAGTACAATAATATTTGACGTACATATTAATTACTAAAAAACGGACTACAAAATACACATAAATGCTGGGTTGTATACTCTGAAATGACATGATGCAATATTAATTTCATATTGAGTGGTTACCTAATTAGATGACTATCAACTATCTTCTAATCTCCTTAATAACATTCAGAGTTAGTTTAAATTAGTTAGATGTCTAAAATGATGATCAAAGGATTGTTAATTTGTTACCACATGATTGAAGGATGCATGGATTTAAAATTCCTAACAACAAATTTGCACGGAAATATTTTGAAAAACAATTTAACGGATTCGGAATTAAATAACTTGACTTAGCATTTGACTTTTACTTTCAAATAACTGACATGTGCATCAATCATTCGAATAGTGTAACACTGTTGTTGTTGTAATAAATTATTTTAAATCAAACCCTTTTTCCTCATCTGATCCAAAATGTAACCACAATAAATAAAAAACACACAAAATGACCAACTACCATAGAAGGGCAAGATTTTTATTACAGCTTGGTTACTTAATTCTAGGTTGCTCCATCCTTATGATTATAATTGAAAAATCTGACCAGCCAGACAACTGTCCAATTAAATGCACTAAAACTACCCTCCCACTTGTTTTTTTTCCTCTTCTTTTATTACCCCCCTCTTTGCCATGCCTTTATTTATATTCCCACTCTTCCCCTATCCTCTTGTATTCACTCAAACCACACTCACTCACTACTCTTTTTCTTTACCAACTACTATTGCTTTTAACAACATAGACACATCCTCATGGCTACGTTCCATGCTCTCCCTTTTGTCCTTGCTTTTGCCACATTGATGCTCGCCTCGACACGTGTCGTCGAAGGCCGAGCATTTTTCGTGTTCGGAGACTCGCTCGTGGATGTTGGTAACAACAACTACTTGGCAACCACCGCTCGTGCTGATGCCCCGCCCTATGGCATCGACTACCCGGGGCGTCGGGCCACTGGAAGATTCTCCAACGGCTATAACATCCCTGACCTAATCAGTTGAGTGTCTCTTTCGTGTTTTTGTCGTTTCCTTATGTCTAACGCCTAGTGGCACATCTAGGAATTTAGGCTGTGCTTGTTTATTTTTTTTTTTAAAAAAAGTGCATTTCAGAATTTTGAAGTGAGTATTTCCTCCAAAATACGTTCAAAATCTATTTCTATTTTTTCGAAAAAGAAATGGAAACAAAGGTCTATCATTATCCCTTTTAGAGTACTTGACTTTTTATGAGATAAACCAAACAAAGCCGATGGTGTACGAGATTTATAGATAAATAATTAACAAAGTGTATATTTTTTTAGAAAAAATCGATGAAATGGAATACGAGGTTGACTTAATTGTATGTGTCCAGGTCAAGGCATTGGTCAGAGTGAATCACCTCTTCCGTACTTGAGTCCAGCAATGATTGGATCAAAACTACTAAATGGCGCCAATTTTGCATCTGCTGGAGTTGGAATCCTCAACGACACTGGAATTCAGTTCGTAAGTTTTCTTTTCTTGAATAACTACATATTTGTTGACATGCTAATAATAATGCTTGTCTTTTTTCTTTTTCTTTTCTTTTTACCAGATTTAATTTATTTAATCTCTACTTGAGGAACACCAGCGAACAGCCTATTTCATGATTGATAGTATTTTTTTAATTTTTTCTGTTGAAGCATGCCGATTAATTATACATTATATAAATTAGGGTTTCGTATATATATTTGGAAAACCAAATGAGCCTATTCTGCTTTCATTTTCTGTCTTTTTTTCAAGCATTTCCAAAGTTGGGATTGAAATATTTTTTAAAGATGTCGGCTTTGAAAAGTTGAAGTACATTTAAATTACTCATGTTGCAATGGTTTATATACTTATATAGGTTCGAGATAGTGCATTGGATATATGGGTGTTATATATAGAAAAATATGCAAATTCAGTACATTCACTTTATGGGGCATAAATGCTAGTAGGTCTGAAATATGTTAAAAAAACTGAAAAGCAATTGTATTTATTACGGGAATAAATGATACACCTTAACATTCGGTACGAAGGAAGAAATATATAAAAATAAAACTAAAAAGTAGGAGATAGTCTTTTATTAAACGGTGTAACTCATTTAGTGAACCCTAATAGGATCGGTCTAATAGAAATATTTTCCACAAGTTATACGTTGCATACAACATTATTCACATTCTGTCTGAATATTTTTAAAAAAACATTTTTCATTGATTGTGGGGCTCAAATTGTAGAGTTGTAGGCGAAACTCTTATAGATGGCCCCTAATCGAATACTCTTATAAAAAAAATTTCAATCTACCGTCGGGTCTGATGACCCTACGGTCCCTACATGCATTTGCCGTCGATCCACATTGAGAAAATAATACAAACTATACAATCCGTATAAAATCTCAATAATAATACTAAATTCTTTTAGATCATATAAAATGTAAAAATTTAAGAATGATTAATTTGTGATGCAGGTGAATATAATCAGAATTGGGCGACAACTGCAATATTTTCAGCAATATCAACAAAGAGTTAGCCAAATGATTGGACCCGAAGAGACCCAAAGACTAGTAAACCAAGCTTTGGCTTTGATTACTCTGGGAGGAAATGATTTCGTCAACAACTATTATTTGGTCCCATATTCTGCTCGATCGCGCCAATATGCTCTTCAAGACTACGTCCCGTATATCATCTCCGAGTACAAGAAAATTCTCATGGTAAATTCTCCATTTTTTTTAGTTAAAGACTTTATTTTTAGTACAAAAACATTCATTTGTTGGTTGTTTCCTTAAATATGGAAATTTAGTACTATCGCAGATGAAGATTTTAACGGGAAATATCCCAAGTCATAAATAAGAAAGCATCTTATTAGCTTTTGAATCATGTGTATTGATCAAATAGATTGAAAATTCACACACAGAAGGGTGAGAAAATTATATTTCCTTGATGAGATTAAGAATAGTCACTATCGAGGTTGTTGGTGGTTTTTTTCTAAAAGCATTTAATACCATGCAATAAATGTAGAATTCCTACTCCCCTGTGTTCAAATGAAATTATACTCATTTAGCTCATACAAATACTTATAGGCACATGCATTAGAAAAGATATCAAACACCAACTCTTTAATGTGAGAATTAGATATTGATTAATTTAATGTACAAAGATGCAGTAAAAATCTAATTTTACTAGTAAAAAACTTCACATTAATTAATCAAAGATCACGAGCTCAAATTTCAAGAAATGTCGTACACCTCATATCATCATATCACACGTCTAATGCAATTTATCTTTCTTTCTATATGAATTTGTAGAGGCTTCATGAACTTGGAGCACGAAGGGTATTGGTGACCGGAACGGGTCCACTAGGGTGTGTACCGGCGGAATTGGCTCAGCACAGCCGAAACGGCGAGTGCGCTGCTGAGCTCCAAAGAGCTGCCGGACTGTTCAACCCTCAACTCACCCAAATGCTTCTCTCTCTCAATTCCGAGCTCGGAAGCGATGTCTTCATTGCTGCTAATACACAGCTCACGCACTACGATTTCATCAACAACCCTCAACAATTTGGTATATTTATTCCCACTACTTAAGCTTTCTAGATGAAGTGCAAAAATCGTATAGTGGTATTGTATTTTATGAGAATTAAACTTTACAAGGAGTTAGGTGCATCCTTCTAATCAAATCTATTAACTCATATAAAACCTAATTTTTGATTAGTAAACCCTAATTGTTTATCAATAAAACCTTAGTTGTCGTTCAATAAATCTTAATTGTGTTTAATGAACCTTGTGTTGTTTAGTAAATCTTGATTGTGCTTAATAAGTTCTAGGAGTCTTGGCAATATAGAACCGGAAAGATAGTTTAGTTTTCAATATAGGACCCAAAAGATAAATTAGATTTGAGAATTTAGTGGTCTTTCAGGCCTTTGATTGAGAATTTTGGAGATATTTCTGGTGCTAAATTGTTTTCAGGTCTTGTATTGAGAACTCATGTTTCCAATTTTGAATCAAGAATTAAATTATCTCTTGGATCTTGAATAAGAACAATTATTTGTGTGCTAATTGTTGTTTAGTAAACCCTAATCGTGCTTAATAAAGTCTAGTGGCTGTTTGATAAATCCTAATTGTGCTTAATGAACCGTAATTGTTGCTTAATAAACCCTAGTTGTGTTTAATAATTTCTAATAGGATCCATCTAATTGTGGTATAATAGGAGTTTTTGTCTGACTGATTTGATCACAGGGTTCGTGACCTCGAAGGTGGCATGTTGTGGACAAGGTGCTTATAATGGAGTAGGTTTGTGTACACCACTCTCTAATCTGTGCCCCAACAGAGATGTGTATGCGTTTTGGGATCCATTTCACCCGTCTGAAAGAGCCAACAGAATTATTGTTCAACAAATTCTCACCGGCAATCTCGACTACATGAATCCGATGAACCTTAGTACCATTTTGGCATTGGACTCTCAGACATGATTTGGAGAAACAAGAATTAGTTCGTCATTGGTTTTTTCTTTTTCTTTTTATTTTATTGCACATTCAAGTTGAAGAACATGTGTGTGTTTCACTTTGTTTTTTTTTTCTTTTTGGAATGAGCTAGTGATGTCTTTTGACGGTAACTGTTGAGGGGTAGAACTCTTCTTTTATTGTTTCTTTTGTTGAGGAGTTATTATGATTAGATTAATCCTGTGGTAATGAACAATGCCATTTTCAGTGCTCATCTTATTTATTAATTACTACTTCATTTCTTCTTCTTAAAGATTTTCATCAAGTGAAAAGAATTACATGTGCACAATTATAATGAAGACAAAAATATGAAAGTGATGATTTAGAGAAGGTAATGAGGGCGTACGAGGTGGTCAAAAATGATCTCCTTGAGGGAACTTGTATACCCTATTGTTTTCCTAGATTTGAAAAGGGTATATTCTCCATGTCGTACTGCACGTCAATCAGATTAAAGAAACGGGGATAGTTAAGACGATGGACGAATGAAGGAACCACATATCAACAATTCTATAGTGTTATTCAAAAGACACCATTAATAGAAATACCATTCAAACACTTATAATTGTCGACTCCAACTTCAACCTAAAATCCCAAAAATATAGAGTTCTGACGAAAAGCAGTTGACATATACATGTAACAATGCCTATCTTCAACAACACAAACATTTTTCATAAAAACATCCTAATCATTTTCATCTTATTTTATGATCCCCTTCATTTCATCTTATTCACTATCTATCATTCCCTTTTAAATCAGAAAGTAGGCCTCCTTTCATAACCTCATTTCTAATTGGTATTATGGTGTATTAATCTCAAATGATCTTATGGACTAAAGCATGAATTGTTGAATTAACCTCTGCTCGTCACTATTCTGAGGTTCAGATCATCACAAACGGCTCAAACTTTTTATCTTCTTTGGTTGATACAATCAACCAATTTAGAGCGAGATATGAGTTATAAAATATTTCAAAAAACAAAATACAAATACGCTTTTCATTTCAAAGAGTTGAAGATTTTAATATATAGAAATGTTCACCTCGTGTTTTTAAGTTATCGTAAGACATTTTGTCGCAGTCCATAAGGGGGCCTATGTGACATGCCCACGTATTGATAAATATACATAAGGGACTTAGGTGTAAATTAAAAATATAAATCAACAAAATAAGTTTCACGATTTGATCATGCTTGTAGAAGGATTTCAAAGAATAAAAGCAAGGGAGAAACATATTATAAATAAATCTAGCATAATCGGCGATTCCTAAGTGACATGATAGGCATGATATTAAACAAGGAAATGATATGCAGCGAAATAACCTAAAGGTTCTATCATGCCGAGTAAATAAGCATGTGTTCATAAGATACATAAATTATGCAGCGGAATATTTCTAAAGGACCTAGCATGCAGGATTGCAAGTAAAAGGAAAAACGACAAAACCAAAGCCCGAGAGTCCAAGTTCGAATTTACAAGGAAATGGCAAGGGCTCGTGTCTGGAGACACGATCCTCTCTGCTCGACACCAAATACGTCAAGAAATAATAGGAATATGAATTAAAGGAAAATAGAAGAATTTCCATTCAATTTTTCCTTTTGCTTGAAACCCACTCGCACATTGCCGTTGTCTCCCATCACCTGTAACCTGCACGTTTAGAAATACGCACAGGGACTAAGTACCTTGGTTGCACCTAGTGGACACATGCTCAAAAACATATATATAATATAAGTATTAATGAAACGTTAGATAACACTCACAGGCTTACAAAATTTTTTGAAATCCACTTGTAGATGCCAGAAAAAAGATTTTACCTCACGAGGTATCTCAACTTATTTTGTGCCAGCACTATTTCCATCTTACCACATTCATCAATCATCCAACATATTTCATTCCAAGTGAGATGGGAGTGGCCATCTGTGAATGTTCGCCTTTACACGGTCTATGCGTCCCCTTAAACGACTAATGTCCACATTTAGACTCGATACCACACAAATATATTACTATATTACGTGTAGAACATTCATGTAAGTTACCGTACTTCTCAAGAATGTATATTGCTCCTAATATGCCCTAAATTACAGTAGCATATTCATATAATCAAAGAATAATTCAAATACATACATTTATGAAAATATACAAGTTGTCCTATCAAATCCGATCTTGGGCAGATTCGGTGACAACTTTGTAAAATATGGTAAAAATAGTAAATCATGTCGGATCGCACTCAAATTTTATGCATGGACTCCTAACATATTATATATCCTACGTAAAGAAATCACGAAAGTGATACACCATATGGAGCAGATTTGACAAGACATACCGATGAAAAGCATAGGTTCGAAAACAAGGTAGCAGTATTCTCGAATTTTTATAAATTTTTATAAAATGAGTCTGTGGCTAATAATTGGTAGAAACATGCTCATATAAGTGATGGACATACAGAAAAATTTCCAAGAAAATTCAAGGTGGCCAAATACACTTTTGGTACTCAATTTCGTGCAGTTTCATCTACACGACACACAATCTTAGAAAAAAAAATCCTATTAATTCCATAATATCGGTTTGACATGTAATTGATGCCAAAATGTCCCAAATTCATTGTATTATAACATACTTTAAAGTAAAAGATTGATACGTGATGTAGTCCAAGAGTCGATGGTTCGTGCTCCAGTCCAAGTACCTGTTGGGCCAGTGAACCGTGCGAGAGCATAGAAATTCAAGGATTGGGCTTAATGTGTTGATTCATGAGGTGTGGGTTCAAAAATTAAGCAAGAGGCCCATTGGAGAAGAGACTGGGCTTGGGCCACGCATGGTGAATTTGATTGAGGGCCAATTGGGCTTAATTGTGACGATTAGTCACGTTTTTTTTTAGGCCCAATAATTTGGACGAATTTTCCATGTTTATTTTATTTCTTTATAGAGTTAGGGTTTTATTTCTTCTATAAATAAATAGGTCTCATTGTAGACTTTTACAAGTTTTAGTTTTCTGATCAATACATTGAATTTTCGGGTGAGAATTTTTCTCTTCAGTAAACTCATCGAATTTCTTTCGAACACCAAAGAAATTCTCCTTCAACTTATCAGACGAACATTCACATTCATTTTTGGTATCTTCACTTATACTCGTTGTTGTTAGGTGTGCATATCTCTTGGATCATAGGAGTTCTCGTGTCTACAACACTTCGATTCATCATTCAAAGGTGACGAGTTTCCACTACTTTTGTAACACCCCGACCTTGATAGTCGGGACACTACTGACAGGGCCA
>AYJT01027544.1:0-14229 GCA_001278415.1 Ocimum tenuiflorum | reverse complement strand
AAAAACATTTTGTGTTGCCTATTCAATTGGCAGAACGTGGGGTTTTAGTTGAAAAGGTCCCACAAATGCTAAAACAATTTTAAGTACGTGCACATTTTCAAATCATGCTATCTGTTTTCTAAGATTAACCGACTAGGGGGTATGCCTCCCCACTCTAGTCGTTGTGCGCAAACACCTCATAAAATCCTATGAGTGTGAATGCCATGAGTTCATCATTTAACAACATTCATAGCCCCATGATCATCACCATCATCATCGTCATTCATTACGTAATCCATCTAATAACTCCCCAAGTAGTATCGTACAAGCGGGAGACAAATAAGCATGCAAAATCACTTATAGGCAATCACATTGTTGGTAAACGTAATTTGAGGATTTTCAATAAGGCAAAACACATTTAGTTCATATATTTTCATTCAGAAAGCCCACTTGGAGTCCTTAGTACTTAGCGGCATCTCTTTTATTGAGTTCGGTCCGCTTCGTATTTTTTTGGCACGTACACCTTCATAGTAAGTCGTAAGAGTTCAACTCACATTGATGTTATCGTATTTCATAATTTCCTAGGAATTCTAATACAATCGCTGGGTTTAGAGTGGAGACTCGAGTATTAGCGGGTCAAGAAGTAAAAGAATTTTAATCAAAATTGGGAATATGACCGGATCGATTAAACATGGATCGGGTCGATCATCTTATTAAAGACTTAGGGATCAAAATCATGATCGAGTCAATCGAAATTACACAGGATCGGGCTGATTGAGGGCTGTTTGGGTCAATCAATAAATTTTGGCTAGGATTGGGTCGATCACAGAAGGTTCGAGTCGATCAACTAGTATAATCGAGGGTTTGATTGGGTCGATAGGGTTTTGAATGTAATCGAATTGATTGAAGAAGGATCGATTCAATTAGAATGATCGATCAGGTCTGTTATCGGCTCAAAAGGGGTTTTTCGGGCTACGAAGAATGTTCTTGATCGATTGGGCCGATCTTCAAAGGTGATCGGGTCGATCGTCAAAATATCTAGGTTTCAAACTAGGGTTCTTGGTGGATTGGTCCGATCTTCAAAATTTTTGGGTTGGATCAAGTCGATTCGAGGGATGATCGAGTCAATCAAGGTCTCAAAAACTCTCGGGAATTTTTACAAATTTTGCATTTTTAGTACAAATTAAGTGTTTAAGGTGTCTATGGATTCATATTTCGAGAATAACATTATTATAGAGTCAAAGCCAACATTATAACATGTTTCAGCATGAAATTGAAGAAGGGAAAAACTAAGGTTTTAGCAATTGGTCAAGAAATTATGTTTGTATTATGGAATCTCACTAGTTTAGCATGATCATGAATAAGCAACAACGATTATCAAGATTCAAGGCATAATCATGGCATATTGAGGATTTTTTAATAAAAATAAGTTTAGGGCTTTTACCTCAAAATGGAATTCAAATTCATAGATAAGACGATGGCTAGCACTCCCTTCGATCCTTCCTCCGATTCGATGTTTCTGTAAATTTTGGCTCGAAAATTCGTCTAAGTGTCGATTGAGTTTTGATTTTTCAAGAGCTTCGCATCAATTTCGAAGGATGAGAAATAAGGAGGTAGTGAGCTTATTTATAGGAGAGGGAGGGCAAGTAAGGACAAAATAGTTGACATCATCACGTAGTCTCCAAACCCTTTACGCGACATATTTTAGATATTCGATTTTTGATCTAATCAATCGAGCTTTCTTTAATTAATTATTGTTCGATAGTTTATGATTTACTGACATCTTGGGTTTTACTCATATTTTTAGGTCATGACATCATCATCCGGTAATTTCCAGGGAAAACTTTGAATCGCGATAAGTTTTGGTATACTTGTCTGTTTTTAGATCTGGAACCACTTCTAGAATTCTCATGACATTATCTATTATTATTAATCATATAATACGCAATATGAACCTTTGAAAATAAATATTATTTACACCGGTTGATTTAAGAGTTTCCAACTACTATGCCGATAATATTTTTTAAGGGTATTACAACTTTTTGGCGGGAAAAACTTTTGCATTTTCGCTACTTTTTGTTTTGATTTCTGTGTTCCTGTAGGTCTCCTAGGCGGCCTCACCAATTTTAAAAATTTTCGTGTTTTTCGGTGCTAAATCAATTACTTTTTGTTGTCATATTTGGGTTCCCTAGGACATTTTGAGTCTTTTCATCTAATTTCTATCCGTGTCATCTGTAAAAATGATATTTTGTGTCTTTCAATTCCCTAGAGTCATAGAGTATTGCATGCCTTCTTGTCTTACATTTAAACCACATTATTCCTTTTTGGTTTGATTTGTTGATATTAAGCTATTTGGTGTTTGAGAGCATTTTGAGGGTTCGGAAGAGTGGAATTGAGTAGAAAAAGGCAAGAGCGTGTGAGAACAATAAAGGGATTGCAAAAGCCATACCATTGAGTGATATACACAAGTGTTGAGTGATCCATTTATGAGTGATACACGAGTGTTGTGAGGTGGTGAGGTCTTGTTATTCCTGTTTGTGTTCTAACCTTGTTATTCTTGTTTGTGTTATACCAAACAACATGGATCCAAAGTACACGATGGAGGCATTGAGATATAAACTTGGTAAACTAATGATATCATAATTGGAGTCCTTACACTAGCGTATGGATGATCTAGAGAACTCCCAAAAGGGGCAGCGGGGATAATAGTGAGTCCAGATGAGATGGACAAGATGGGAGGAGAGGACGAGGAGGAAGAGAAGATATGAGCAAAGGAAGGTTCCCAAATTTCAGATGAAATCCTATACATTATGAGGATAAGGATGACATTGGGGAATACGGAGATGATGAATTTTTTGAGGTGGAAGAGAGGAGGCCTAGAGGACGGTACCAGGAAGATAACAACTTGGGGAGCATCAAAGTGAACATCCCTTCCTTCCAAGGGAAGAATGATCTCGAGTTGTACGTGGAGTGGGAGAAGAAAGTCGAGCTCATCTACGAGTGTCATCATTACTCGAAGCTCAAGAAGGTGAAGCTGGCCATAATCAAATTTTCAGATTATGCACTTGATTGTGGGATCAGTTTGCGACTAGTAGGAGACAAAATTGGGAGCAACCTATCTAGACATGTGATGAGATGAAGGCAATTATGAGGAAGCAGTTCATCCCGACTCACTACTATCATGAGCTTTACAACAAGCTACAAAATCTGAGTCAAGGGACGAGGTCAGTGGATGAATACTTCAAGGAGATGGAGGTAGCTATGATTCGAGCCAACGTCATGGAGGATAGGGAGGTGACCATGTCCAGATTTTTAGCAGGCTGAATTTGGAGATTCGGGACAAGGTAGAGTTACAACACTACATTGGGTTGGAGGGTATGGTGCACATGGCAATCAAAATTGAAAGCTAACTCAAGAATAGGGGTAATAACAACAGCTCCATGAGATAGAGCTCAAATAATTGGCGACAATCACAAGTGGCCACTGGTTCTGCATCTAAAGGGAATCAAAAGAGACGAGGGGAGCAGCAACAGGAAGCAAAACCATTTGTGATGCCAAGATCGAACCCTTCCCAAAGTAAACCTAATAACCTAGATACTAGAAATCATGACCGAAAGTGTTTCAAGTGTTAGCAATTTGGGCACATTGCAAGCGAGTGTCTAAATAGGAGGGTGATGATCATTCGAGATGATGACGATGTTGTGACTGAGGATGAGGTTGATGATCCAGAGATGCCAGCCTTGGAGGAATTGGTGAGGATGAAGAGGAGATAGAAACAAGTACAACACTTAATTTCATTATTAGGCGAGTTTTTATTATGCAAAACTATGTGGACAATACCAAGCAGCGAGAAAACATTTTTCGCACAAGGTGTCATGTCAAAGATATGGTCTGCAGCATGATCATAGATGGTGGGAGCTGCACAGATGTGGCTAGCCAAGCCATGGTTAAGAAGTTTGGTCTACCTATGATGAAGCATCCGAGATCGTACTGGCTCTAGTGGTTGAAGACACGGCATAATCAAGGTGTCGAAGCAAGTGAGAGTGTTGTTTCACATTGGAAATTATGAGGATGAGATGATTTGTGACATGATTCCGGTACAAGTGAGCCATATCTTGTTGGGGCGGCCGTGACAATTTGGTCGACAAGTGAAGCACGATGGCTTCACCAACAAGTACTCCTTTAAGTACAAGCAATGGAGGGTGTCACTTGTTCCTCTCACTCCAAAAGAAGTGTATGAGGATCAAGTGTTGTTGAAGATTAAGTCAAAGGTGGAGGGTAAAAAGTTGATCGAATCGAGGGGAGATGATAAGGTAAAAGGAGTGGTTCAAAAGTCATTCCTTGTAAGGGCTAGTGAGTTGAAGGGAGCGGTGAATGAGGGACAACCGTTGGTCGTGATGTGGTACAAGGAGATTTTGTTTTCGACTAATGATCTTGATTCTTTACCCGTTCTATCTACTCTCTTTTGCAGGATTTTGAGGATGTCTTCCCCGACGATGTGCCATCCGGACTACCACTGATTCGAGGGATTAAGCATCAGATTGATTTTGTGCTGGGTGCAACACTTTCAAACCAACCAGCATACCAAACTAGTTTAGAGGAGACGAAGGAGTTGGAGAGGCAGATTGGAGAGCTGTTGTCGAAGGGGCACACGAGTAACTTATCAAATTTGCAATTTGAACTGCTACGATCGGGCTCTGGTGTCGGTTATTTTAAGTGATATATCTCATAGTTGTCCACTATGTCGGAGTCACTTGGCGTCTTGGCTAAATATTATAGTCATCTATACCTTGCATGTTTGTTCGACCTCTCGAATATAATTCTACAACTAGACGAGTTCTTAGACGAACTTTATTCATTGAAAATATGCGCCTTTGGTAAATTGATCAATTCTTATTCACTTTGCTTCAATACCGTGGGTGACTCTAGTATTCTGGTCACAACATTCATTATGATAGGGTCATATTCCTATTCTAGAATTGCAAGTGGTTGTTGTTTTCTTAATGAGTGTCGATTAGATGTTTCCAATCATCGATCAACCTAGCATCGTTCTTCTTCCAAAGCCATGCACTTCCCCTTAATTTCACATTTTGGTTTGTCATTGCTAGATGTGCAAAATCGTCATTCACAGGTCGAGTATTGTCGATCACCTCGTAATATCATTTGATTAGGCTCATGATGAGTATTGTTCGATTTGTGGTCTTATTGTTCGATTTGTGGTTGTCTATTTTGATGATATCTTAATCTACAGAAAGAATCATGATGAGTATGTTGAGCATTTGAGATTTGTTTTAGATGTGCTTCGAAAGGAATGGTTGTTTGCGAACCTTAAGAAGTGCATATTTAGCACGTATAAGCTTGTACTTCTTGGTTTTGTTGTTAGTGCATAAGGTGTACAGGTTGATGCGGAGAAGATATGAGCTATCCAAATTTGGCCACGTCCGAAGAGCATTGGAGATGTTTAGTGTTTTCATGGGCTTGTGAGCTTTTATAGGAGGTTTGTGCCTCATTTTAGCACCATTGCAGCCCGTTCGACGGAGGTCATAAAGAAGACTGTGGAGTTTTGATAGGAAGAAGCTTAAGAAGGTGTTTAAAGTTCTTAAGCAAAAGTGGACTCAGGCCCCGATATTATCTCTTCCTAACTTTTCTAACACTTTGAGGTAGAATGTGATGCTTTTGGTATTGGAATTGGGGCAGGTTTGATGCAAGAAGGTTGGTCAGTGGCGTACTTCAGCGAAAAGCTCAACGGTGCTACTTTGAGCTACCCCACATGCGATAAGAAGCTTTATGCTTTACTTCGAGCACTTCAAATATGGCAGCACTATCTGTGGGCTAAGGAGTTCATCATTCACACTGATCACGAGTCGTTGAAGCACTTGAAGGGGCAGCAAAAATTGAACAAGAGACATGGACGATGGATAGAGTTCATTGAGACGTTTCCCTACGTTATCAAGTACAAGCAAGGTAAAGAGAATATGGTGGCTGATGCACTTTCTCGGAGGTATGCCTTGATTTCTACTCTAGATGCTAAGTTACTTGGGTTTGAGTGCACTAAGAGTTTGTTTGTGTGCTGATTTTGGTGAGATTTATCAAGCATATCCAAAATCTGCTAGTGAAGAGTATTTTAAGTATGATGATTACTTGTTTAGGCATAGTAAATTGTGTTCATAAAAGCTCTTTGCATGAGTTGTTGTTGCTTGAGTCTCATGGTGGTAGTTTAATGGGTCATTTTGGTGTTGCTAAGACTTTGGCTGTTTTGCATCAGCATTTCTTTTGGTCTTACATGAGGCATGATGTGGAACGTATTTGTGGTTGATGCATTACATGTAAGCAGGCTAAGTCTAGATCTAGTGTTTATAGTTTGTATACTCTATTTCCTATTCTTACTGCACATTGGATTGATATTTCTATGGATTTTGTGTTAGGATTGCCTAGGAGTAAGCATTGTCGTGATTCTGTGTTTGTCGTTGTTGATTGATTCTCTAAGATGGCACATTTCATTCCATGTCATAAATCTGATGATACATCTCATGTTGTTGAGTTGTTCTTTAGAGAGGTCCTTAGATTGCATGGCATGCGCAGGACTATTGTTTCTGATAGGGATTCCAAGTTCTTGAGTTACTTATGGAAGACTTGTGGTGTAAGTTAAGTACTAAGTTGTTTTTATTCTACTACTTGCCATCTACAAACTGATGGTCAAATTGAGGTAGTGAATAGGACTTTGTCTGCGTTACTTAGAGCTATAATAAAAAATAATATTAAGTTGTGGAAGGAGTGTTTGCCGCTCATAGAGTCGGAATCCGCCAACAGCTCCAATGATGAGGAGCAGCTTGTAGCCTTTATGGCTGATATTCAAGAGAAAGTTGAGACTGAACCTACCTCAGCTGAGGAAGAGGTAAACAATACCTCTCAAATATTACATATAGTCGATTACGGAAATGAGGACTCTAAGTCATGTCTTTCTGACTCTGAGGATTTTTCTCTTGAAAACTTGTCAAAAGAATTCGACTAATGTGCATGTTGCAATCCCAAATTTTGAATGAAAACATTTCTTTAAAATAACAAATTTCGAAACCAATTGCTGAACTTGAAAAGGCTCAGTCCTTAGTAACAATTAATGAGAAATCTAGGAAGGAAAGCTCGACCACTAAAACCAGTTTTGAAAATCTTTCAGCTGAACTGGAATCCTTAAGACCAGAAAACCTTAAGCAGAAGAAAATTCTTTATTCGTTTAACAAAAGCTCAAGAGATTTGGAACATCTTCTCAACATTCAAAAATCTTGCACTGAAAAGAATGGATTAGGACATGATCCATTCAGTTTGAATGATAAAACTAACCCTTGCATGAGTAAAGGCAAGGAGAAAATTATATTTCAGCCAACTGAAATACAAACTGGTCAGTCTTCAAGGCCGGTTGTAGTTTCCAAGATTGCCCAGCTGAAGAAGGCTCAGCTAAATGGGAAGTCAGCTGCACCATCTAAGGCTGGACAACTGAGGAAACCCTAGTTATCCAAGGCACCAGCTCCTACTAACCCCAGTTCAGGGAAACCTAACTGGAGACCTCCCAGTTGTGCGAAAGCAAACTGGAGATATCCCAGTTCAGGAAGACCTGACTGGAGGCCTTCCACTAGTCAACAAGTACTTCGACATTCTGGACTTAGATTCAATCCTATGAAGTCCAAGACAGATGCCAACACATATCCGGGGTCAGCCCCCCGAAGTTTTGCTAGGAATTCAGTTCCAGAACAAAACTCGTACACAAATGTACGTTTTAATAAAAAACATCATAATAGAGTGCATTTTATGAAAAGACAACAAAAGAAGACAGTGAAACAAGCTGCTCAATCGGTCCAAGGTCTCAATATCAAACAAGCATAGATTTCGAAAGGATTCATACATGTACTAATCCCTTAGGACCCGAAGTAAGTCTGGTACCTAAACCGTCTTCTCTATGATTGCAGGTAACAAAAGAAAATTGATAGCCGTCTAGAGCTAATAAGATATGGATTCTGGATAGCGACTGCTCATGGCACATGACTAGAAACAAGGATAGCATGGACAACATCATTCCTGTTAGTGGGCCATCTGTAATTTTTGGGGACAACTCCAGAGGAAGAATAGTTGCTTCAGGCACGGTCGAAATCAACAGAGTTACCCTCAATGATGCTTCCCTTGTCTCGAATTTAAAGCATAATCTAGTAAGCATAAGCCAACTTGGAGAAAACGGATATAAGACAATGTTTGCGAAGAACGAATGCTATATCAAGGACAAAATCTCCAAGGAAATAGTTCTTAGAGGAATTAGACGAGCAGGGTTATTCATTGTTGATTGGAACAGTGGCAGCCCTAGCTCTTGTCTAGTCTATCGAAGCTCATCAGAGACCAGTTGGCTATGGCACAAGAGATTAAATCCAAAATTATCAACCATCTGGTGAAGCACAAGTTGGTAGAAGGTCTACCAGCTGAAGTTATGAAGGAGTCTACAGAGCATGCCAATTAGGAAAGCAGACTAAGGCATCCTTCAAAGGAAGAGTTGTGGAACCCAACACATCCCAAGTTCTGGAGCTTCTTCATATGGAATTGTTCGGACCAGTTACTCCCCGGTCCGTGGGTAAGAAGAGTTTCACTTGGTAGTGATCGGTCACTTCTCCAGATTCACGTGGGTTGAGTTTCTGTAGAGCAACGCTGAGGTCAAAATGGCTCTGCCGGAGCTGATTCTAAAGGTTCAGAATGAGAAAAATTGCCAAGTAGTCTGAATCAGATTAGACGAGAGGATTGAGTTCTGCAACGGACTAGTTATGGACTTCTACGCGAATCATGGGATCAGTCCTGAACACTCAGCTCCAAGGACGCCGTAGCAGAATGGTCTTGCAGAGAGAAGGAATAGAACGTTGAAGGAAGTTGCGCGATCCATGCTATCTGAGGCCAAGATCGAATAAAGCTACTGGGCTGAAGCTATCAGCACAGCTTGCTACACTCAGAACCATAGCTTCATTAACCTACGACTCAACAAAACACCTTATAAGGTGTATAAGGGTCGTAAGCCTTCCCTAACTCATCTACGTGCTTTTGGTTGCCCATGTTGGATTCACAATAATAGAAAGTCTAGATTCAATACCTTTTCTTCTAAAGCTAATGAGGGAGTATTCCTGGGACATGGATACCCCTCTCACAAGGCATTTAAGGTATTCAACAAGACAACTCTTCTTTTGGAAATAACATGCAATGTTATTTTTGATGAGTCTACTCTAGTGCGCAGGAACACTGCAGAGCTGACTCTGAATTGCCTAGATGCCGATGAAGCTGATGTTTAGCTAGGCAACACCTGTGGTGTGCAACTAGTTGAACCAGCTATGCATGAATCCGGGAGCACGGTTTAGAGTCCAGCAACCTCAGTCGGAGTCCAAACGACTGAGAAGGTCTCGATGTAGAAGTTCTCGCTGAGACCTTAAAAAATGTATCAATTCAAGAGTTAACTAGAGATGCCTCTAAAGCAGGGGGAATCTCAGCTCAAAATGGTGACCCAGTGGAAGATCAAACACATGTAGACCAATTAGTTCCAGTTCAAACTAATTTAGCCGAGGATGTTCCTAGAACATTAGCTGAATTGGTGTCTGCCACTGGAACCCAAGCTCTTGATCAAAGAGCTGAGATGGAGTTAGCCACTGGAACCCTAGTTCTAGATGACAGAACTGTGACGAAGGAAACCACTGGAAATGCAGTTCTAGAAGAATTGTGACTGAGGAGTTTATATCATTTGAATATTTGGTGGACGTACCAGTTGCAGCTGATTCTTCTATCCCCATCTATTCAGCTACATCCTTCCGATGCCCAGCTCATTCCAGTTGAGGTGATCAGACCTCCTCGCTGGCTAAGGGATCACTCAGCTGAAGATATTCTCGATGACATAGCTGATCCAATTCACACGAGATTGTGGAAAGTATTCTTTAGTTGCTTGTTGTCCCAGATAAAGCCTTCTAAACTGAAGGAAGCTCTAGCTTCATCTGACTGGATCTTTGCAATGCAAAAAAAAACCTGCAGAATTTATCCAAATAATGAATGATACCTGGTGGACCGTCCCAATCATCAGAAGATCATCAGTACCAAGTGGGTTTTCAAGAATAAAAGGGACAAAAATGGGATTGTAACCCGAAACAACCATTTTTGTAACCCGAAACAAAGCAAGATTGGTAGCCAAAGGATATGCTCCGTGTGAAGGAATCGACTTTGATGAGACCTTCGCCCCAGTTGCTCGAATAGAGGCTATCAGATTATTTTTAGCTTACACAGCTCACCACGGCTTCATCGTCTATTAGATGGACGTGAAGAGTGTATTCCTAAATGGCTAGTTGACCGAGGAGGTGCATGTGGAGCAACCTCCAGGTTTCGAACAAGGGAACAAAGTGTATCATTTGAGGAAAGCCCTCTAAGGGTTAAAACAAGCTTTCAGAGCTTGGTACGAGGCCTTATTCCAGTTTCTACTGAAGAATGGTTTTCAGAAAGGAAGAACTGACATAAATCTCTTTCAGATCGAAGATGATGGCAATATGCTGCGGGTTCAAATTTATGTTGATGACATCATCTTTGGCTCAAGAAACCCAGTTATGTGTGAAAAGTTTGCCCAGCTGATGTAATGAAACTTTCAGGTGAGCATGATGGGCAAGATGTCCTATTTCTTGGGCTTCAAGTTAAGCAAATGCCAAAAGGAATTTTCATAAATCAATAGAAGTATACCCGAGAGTTGATTAAGAAATATTGCTCAGAAAAAAACCCTAAGGATTCCGATGAGTATGAGTGCTCAGCTGACACTCGATAAAGATGGTAAATCAGTGAATCCTTCAGTATTCAGAGGAATCATAGGATCCATGTTGTACCTAACTGCTAGTCGTCCCGATATCAGCTATGCAGTTGGAGTATGTGCGAGGTTTCAAGCCAATCCAAAGAATCGCACATGGATGTAGTATAAGAATTGTCAGATATCTAAAGGGAACTGAGACTCTTGGGCTTTGTTATCCTAGGGATGATGGTTTGGATCTAAAAGGTTTCTCCGATTTAAAATTCGAAGGTTGCTGGATTGATAGGAAAAGTACTAATGGAACATGTCAGTTCCTTGGTCATAAGCTGATATCTTGGTTCAGTAAGAAGCAGCATTCTGTTGCTACCTCTACAACTGAAGTGGAATATGTAGCCACCGGTAGCTATTGTGCTCAACTCCTTTGGATAAAGCAACAACTACTTGATTACAAGATTCCAAACCGAAGCCGTTTTAATTTTCTGTGACAACAACATTGCTATAGCTATCGCGCAGAATCTAGTTCATCATGCAAGGATAAAGCACATCTAAATTCGACATCATTTTATCCGTGATCATGTTGAAAAGAAGGATGTGTCGATTGCATATGTCAAAACTGAGGATCAGTTAGCAAATATATTCACCAAACCTCTTCAAGAGACCCGATTTAAGGAGTTTTGCTTACAACTGGGTCTGTTAGAACTGGTCATGTTGGCTGAAGAAATGTGAAGATGTTTTTAAAAGTATTAATCTTCTGGAGTGGGATAGCAGAGTCCCAGCTCTTAGCAATCATATTCTTTAAGTCCACGCTCTCAGCTGAGTTACAAGCTAAATGAGTCCAAGCTCTCAGTTACATTCATGGGTGGTGTGAGTCAGTTGAGACCTAGCTCTCAGCTGACTCTCTCTGAACTAACCAAGCATACTATCAGCTATTAGGTTGATCACTCCGAGTGGGACGCGTGGTACCTGATCAGTTGTCAGTTACTTAGAAACGAGGTTCTCAGCCGAGTCCCAGCTCTCAGCTGATGGGGTATGAATTTCTTTTGACCCAACTCAACTATTACTACATTAGCTGATGATGAGTGAGCTGAGTCCCAGCTCTCAGTTCTCGGGATCTCATCCTTAAAAGAAAATTTATTGGGAAAGAAATAAATTCTCCCGCACTTATATCTTTTATTTCAAATTTTGTATGACATAAATGCACATTTAATGTGAAGAGACTTGCCCGCCGAATTCAACATATGAGGAACTACCACATGTAAAGGCAATGCGCACGTCCAACGTGACGGACAACCACCTCTGCACTGTACAAAAGATGGCTAATCTGGTCCGTTCAATGCTAAAGGGATAATTGGCACCAGCCTTTCTATTCATACCAAAATTATCTATAACATCTCTCTCGTGCCTTCCTTGATCAAGATTTTCCGCTCTCAATCATCTTGCATTCCTTATATCTAGAACCCTAAATCTTCTCAAAACCCTCTTGTCTTCAATATTAAAATCCTTCAAATATTTCAACGACATCCTCTTTCCACAGGTCCGAAAAGATACCAGAAGCAATCCCCATCCCCATTGCTGATTTGGTAAGAATCGCGAAGGAGGATCCCTCACAACTCACTAATGCACAACGTCAACAGCTTCAGGTGCAAAAGAATAAAATTCTCATCCTTCCGATCCTCAAACGTCACTATGAGGATGATCCGAAAGATTATAAAATATTTGTGGCCAAACTGGAGAAGGCCTCGATGCTGAGGATGGTGACTTCAGCACCCAAAAGATTCTATCCCGACCTGGTTGCCGAATTCTACGTCATGGCTCGAATCGCTGTGGACCACATGTCATTCACGACCAAAGTCTATGGGGTCAAGATCACTGTTTTGCCCATATTCATGTATCAGCATTTTGGCCTATCCATCGAAGGCTGCAACATTACCACATATCTCGACGATGTTGATCAACTAGATAAGTCACATTGGCTGAGATGGAGGGATACAGACAAAAAGGGGGAGCTAAAATTCAAGATGCACACCCCGAAAGGCTCCCTCAGCTATACCTATGCCCTCCTTCTCGATATCGTAAACAAAAGCAAACTGTTAGCCAAGAAGTATAAGGCCATGATTGCCATTGACGATAGGATCAAAGCAAACTGGCGGAGTTTGTCTTCAACAATTAGGTGGAGAACGTCGACAGGAACCACGCTGTCCCCACCAAATGCAAATTTGAAAAAGATGTACAGTTCGTCCTGACAATCAGCTTCCTCTTGGAGAAGCTGATGCCAGCCATGGGGCCTGGGGAGGAGCTGAGCTCATACGATTTCTTTCCTCCTTCCTTCGCGAAGAAGCCTATGAAGAAACCTAAGGCCCCTCGCCCAGTCAAGCCAACTCACCTCACTGCATCATACGAAGGTTTCAGTCCCCCTCTCAATCTAAATAGGGGTCAGATAATGCTGACAAAGATGCCCCTCCCAAACTAGCTCATAAGCTGCTGCGCAAACAGCAGTGGAAAAGAAAAAGGGCGAAGCTGCCCTATTCTCCAAGATGGAGAGTGTAATGGCCTCAGTTGGGATTAGGAAGAAGAGGTCTCCATTTCCCACCAAGAAAAGGTCTCTTGTGACTTTGGCTGCATAGAAGGCAGCCCTAGCAAAGCCCAAAGGGAAACAACAAGCCAAACCCAAGGCCAAATCGGCTAAAAAGCTGGTTCTTTCCCCTTGGAAGCCTATGAGTGTTTCGATTAAGGAGCTAGCTGAGCAGCAAGCTGTCTCCGCGCATAGCAGCAGCACTGATTCGTCCATCAAGGATATGCTGGAATTCGGCCCTCCTTCATTTGGAGCTGGTGAGTCCAGCCATCCCCGTGAGGATGCCCATCATGCTTGGGACCTGAGGGACAATCCCTTCTCTATTGATCACACTTTGGAATCCACAGGGGTCATTCCCACCTCCAGATTCCCCCACTCTCATTATCTCTTCCAACGGATAGACGAGCTCTGCCTATCCCTTCACTCAGATTCTTAAAAAATCAGGACATCCTCAAGTGGAACAAGGCAGTAGAGGACCTGATAGAGAGCTCAACTGGATCCAAAATTGAGGATATCATTCACGTGATGATCCTTACATCTAGCAGACTTTCTAAGAATCCCTCCGAGTCCAAAGATACTTCTACTGGCACAATTTTGTGGACTTTGAGGACATGGTAATTATATTGACCAGGTTGGGGGCAACATTCTGGAAGAATGAAGAAAGATGGGTAAAGGAGTGGACTCAAATTAGTGATGATCGCCCCATCAAAAGGAATGAACTTCTCAACAGGGTTCAATAGCTTTGTGACCTTCGCGTGGCTTATCAGACTCCCTTTCTTCCCCACCTGAAATCCCCAACTGCCCAGGACCTGGTCCATGAGCCAGTTTTTCTATCCTTCCTTCGGATCCAGTTCCAGCTGTAGGGCAGACTTTCTCTCACTTG
>AYJT01027489.1:0-11930 GCA_001278415.1 Ocimum tenuiflorum | reverse complement strand
CAGATTTTCGTCTCGGCTAGTATTATTGGAATGGGTTTGTATGTTCGAACTGCTGACGGTTCAGATTTTGTTTTGATGAGTTTTGGTTTTTCCTTGTTTAGTTGTAATGTGGATTCTTCTGCTTTTTTGTATTGGAGTTGCTAGGTTGGTAAAATGCTTGCTTGCTGCGGAATAGTTTTTGGGGTGGGGATGTGCGATATCTATGTTTGGGCGTATGATGTTTTTGGCGGATAGAATTGATGTACATGTATTGTAACTTGATCTGGAAAATGTTTCTTTTTTCGTGGAGATTGTCGATAAGTTTACTGTTTTTGCTTCAATTTTTGTCTGTATTATTCCCGTTAAGTGAGAGTCATCCTACACCAATAGTGGTGTCTCATTTGATATTTAACAAGAGCTCGTTATTCCTTTTATGTGTAGGCAGCTTATCAAACATGGCGAGATAAATTTTCCATGTATCCATGGCCAATTGTCCTTCGGGTTAAAAGGTGTTGGAGCAATATTAAAGAATGGTTGACGGTAAACTTTCCGGAGGCTTTGCCAACTCTTCGCAAAGGTGCATCAGAAGATGAGATTGAGGATCTTGAGAAATTTTTGAAAGTAAAGCTGCCTCTTCCAACTAGGGTACTCTATAGATTTTGTGATGGTCAAGAACCACCGAATGAGGAGTTTGGCAGAAGCTTACCGTCAAGTTTATTGGGTATTATCGGTGGCTATTCTTTTTATGATCACTTGGTGAATGTGCACTTGTTACCCTTGAGCCAAGTGAAATTTGACACGAGGAGTATTATGAATCAACTTGGATTCAGCAGTAGATCCAAGTATATTGTAGTGGCATCTTCTGCTACTTATAGTGAAAAGATTTTCTTTTTGAACTGTAGCAATGGCCAACTTTTTGTGGGCACAAGGAATCTCGTGACTGATGGAGAAATGCTACCTTGTGTGCCGAGTACATTGATTAAGTCAGTGCATGATCCAGTAGGTGCTCAACAGCAGGATGGCATGCTGTTGTGGCTTGAAGAACATGGTCGTCGTTTACAAGAAGGTATTATTAAAGTTAACCGGCAAGGAAAAATCCGAAGCATCAATTTATTCCCAGAAGAGCCACCCTTCTGCTCGTCTGCCGTAACAAATGGTGTTAAGGTAGCTGATCAAATATGTTATAGTTCTTGGACGACCTTGCTGCGCTCTTTAATTAGTATAAACTATTGTCTTACCTAAGCATGTGGGTGTACCATATTGGTTTACTGGTTTTGTAACTTACTCAGATTACTGTGTACTCATCTCAATAGGTCAACTCTTAAATTCACAAGTGATTTAGGTGAAAAATTGCCCTTTTATGGAGCTTCTGGGGGGCCGGGGAGAGATGCTATTCATTTAGGAGGTCCTAAGAAGGCCATGAGCAAATTATTTTCAGTAATTCGTACATGAACATTTCATTACTGGACCAGAGAAGCTGATCTTATTATACCTCTAGATATTGTTATGTCCCTTTGAAAACTCGAAGCATGAATTGTGTGAGGTTGAAAAGGTTGATCTGACAGTGTAAGTTAGGTTTTCAGGATTGCATAAGATCATATCTTTGTCATTTTGGTTCTGCATTGCTTTCATTTTGGAAAGTTCTATATCTTTATCTCATGATGGTTTTTATTATTGTGGTATAGGTTTTACATTCAGCTATATCATGCTCACATTAATACTATGAACAATCCCCGAAAGAGATGGAATCCTTGCAATGTTTTTGCATTCCGTCATTTTCCCCTTTATTCCTTCTAATTATTATAGTACGGGTGGTTCTGGTCTAGATTATCTGAATGTCATTTTGATGAAAAAAACATAACATACAGTTGAGATTACTAAAACGTGCTGTTCATCACCAACCGTTGACTTCTAGTTCATAAATAAATTTTCCATTGTTGTTCAAGGTCCGTGCTTCTGCTGCATTTGTGCCTGAGTTCAGCAACCTTCAAGATGAATCAGAGAAGTTTTTGTTTGCATATTCGATACGCATGTCCCTTTCACCTGATGGCTGTGTCATCAATGGGGTGACCTTCAGCTCTTGCCAATTATATTGGAGACACTGGATTATATGTGCCAATGATGCTATAGTTTCTGATGCGAATGGGGAAGCTGTGATTGGAAAGGTAGGTTTCGCATTTATCTTTCAGATACTTTCAGTGCCAAATGAATATTGATTCCTACAGTTTATGACCACCCCAGAGAGACCATAGAGATGTCTATCTTGAAGATTTGACTTCTTAGAAGGAAATATGATTCGTATGTTCAAACATGAGCTCCATTGGGAGCCATTAAGTGTTGGTATCATCACACGGTGCTCATATTTGTTCAATTTACGGCCTGTAATGTCCCATATTTGACCGCCACATATTGTATTACTGCAGTTTCCACTATTGCGTCCTGGTGAGGATGAGTTTGTTTATGAGAGCTGTACATCTCTACCTGCTACCAAAGGATCTATTGAAGGCGCTTTCACTTTTGTTCCTGGAAGGTACCAAAAATACATGTCAAGTACATTTTTATTCATTATTAAAATGTTTATAGATTCTACACGTGGATGCTTCCCTTCATAAGAGATTGGATGGTTTCAGTTTACTTGTTGAAGAAAATATGGATATAAGAATCATTGATAGTACGATAACATTCCAAATTATAGGTTTGTTGGCTGAAGTTATTTGTTGGCTAATTATGTTTTCAGATTAGTGGATGCAAAAGGTAGCCCATTCGCAGTTGAAGTAGCTCGATTTCCCCTTCAACTGCCAGACTACATATTCTGATAAACCAGGTGAATTACAGCTTACTATGTTAAGCTTTATTGTATTATGCGGTATATGAATATCATATGTTGGTATGGATAATGGTGTAATTGGTTTGTACTATAGAAGAAGAAGAGAATATTCAAATAATTTGTGAAAACGGAAGCCCTACCTACATTTCTGTTTCTTGGTTTGATTTAGATATCTGGATTTATAGTGTGAACTTGAGTTTGTGGTATCTATCCATCCTTTTCATGCCTTATGATGATTCTTTTTCTTCAGTTAGATACTCACTCCTTTTGTGGACATGTTTAACTGATTGCAATTTAGTAAGATTGGAATTTGCAATACACATTTTCAGTAACAGCTGCCTTTGTCACCAACAGATATAGGGAACGTACTACGGGTACAGGGCATTGGTTGGGCTCCCTAAAAAATACACTGTTATTTTCCCCAACCTTTACGATATTATTGTCAAATTATATTATATTAACTTTTTTTATAGAACTTAATTTATAATTCGCAGTTATTCATTTTGCAATTTTAATTTTTTTTGTTCTTTTCTTTTTCTCTCAGCCGACCTTGAACTTGTATTTGTTTATTTTTGGATTAAGGTCCATGTTTGTCCTCATTAAAAAAAATAAAGATTTCCATTTTATAACTTATTCTGATTTTACTGTTGGTATAATTCTGGGTGTGTTGGATTCTCTTTTGGTTTCAATGACCTTTGTAAATTAAATTTACTTTAATTTCTTTTGTAATATTATTAAAATAAGCAAAATGTATGTTGTGATTGATTGTATTATGAGAAAATGATCATGTCAATAATCAAACATATTTACTAATGATTTTGATGTGCGAGTGTTTTCTTTTTTTCTTCTTATTTTTTGTGTCTGCATAATTCAAACACTTTATTAGCCTACTCAAAACAAATTTATAAATGTAAGCAGCACAATTATATTTACTTAAAAATAATGTGAAAAATATGAAAAATATAACTTGTAAGCAAACGCTAAAGGATTTAAGATATTGATTTTTTCCATTGTCAAATATGATCAAAATTTTAAAATGGCCATTAATTTATAAATATATTTTAAAATTGTATAAATATTTCATTCTAACACGATCTAAAATCGAACCCCCAAATTTTGAAATCCGCAAAAGTATGATTTTGCATTGTCCCCTTGAATATGACATTAGTGGAGTGAGCTATGACATGATAAAAGTTTTGCTAATACGAATACAGCGATATGATGAATGTTTGCTGCATTCATCTTTTGATATGAAAAGTAATTTTCTCTTACGCTACTACCATGACCATCTGCAATCAATAGGATCATTGGGCTATCAAGGATTCAAGTGTATTTTTACAAGAATATCTTAAATATTGGATAATCTTGTGGTAGAAAAACTCTGAGATAATATTCAGGAGAGCCGATTCACCTAGAATTACTGCAATGCACTCACTCTGCAGTAAAAAGAATCACGACTGTTGATATGTTTTAATATGCGAGGGTAATAAAAATTCCAGATTGGCAGGCATGTAGTTGAATGAATGCTAGTGTTTCTTGAGCAACACATAAATGGCGACACGTGAAGTGCGATAATCCGGATGCCACTGCTCTGGATCAACTCGCCCCACAACGAATTCTTTTGTCACTGCTTCGAGGAAGTATTCAAGGATGGCATCTATAATTCACAAATCAGACTTAAATCACACAAAAAAAAAAGAACTCTTAAGGCTGTGCTAAAATTATCCATCTCAAATACATACCATTGCGAAGCTCTCCAGCCAAGATCACAGTTGTTTGTTTCCCACACAGATCTACCAGTGTTTCCATCAAATCCCTTACAGCTCCTTCGCTATACACAACGTCCGATCCAACCACTGTCACAGTAATCACCATTCACACTTCTTCCTTCTAAGATTATCCATGCATAATCAAGAGCTTTCAATCATATTAGAATTACTTACCAAAATCAGGTGAAGGGTCTGTGAATTCTCTGTCAAGATCATCTCCCCACGTTAGTTCCTTCACTGTTGCAGATCCTCGCACATTTCCATAAAGATTTGTCTCAACATTCTTTTTCAGGAGCTTCAGTCTATCCGGCAGATCAGTGAGAATCACACGACCTCCCAATAAAGCAGCAATGCAGCTGGAACAGATTTCAAAGATCAAGAAATAAATATAAACCAGTTCACATTAACAACTGCAATTACAGTCGTTCTATGAGTGTGGTATTTGACATAATAAGTGATGAAGAGTTACCCAACTAATCCACAGCCAGAGCCTAACTCAACAACATTCTTCCCTTGGAGCACAATCTTTCCGGATTCAACACAATGCTCTAAAAACTTCCCAAGAATGATGCCACTATCCCACATCACAGCCCCAGTTACTCCTGGTGTCGCCTGCAAATGACAGGAGAACTGCTGTTAAATTTCATATCCAGAAAACTTTGTAGCCCATGATCATCCATATTCTATATGGGTGTAATTAAGCTTCTGTCCATTAAATATGCTATGGTGTTTCAGTGATATCACAGGGTATATAGATGAGACGAGCATGCTCCTTCTTCCGATGTATGGTAGGCCTGTTGATGATCACCTACACTACAGCAGTTCACAGCACAAAATTACATAACCATGTATGCGGCTGCCTATATAGGAAGCATTAATCAAACCATAGCATCACTTTAGAGTATAACAGTAAGAGATTCTTTTGGATTGGGGGCACCTTTTTGTATACGTTACGATCATCAATCTGCAGTATACACAAAAGACAACAAAAACTAACCAGAATCATGAGACTTCCCCCACAGAGACAACTAGCTAACACAACATATTTTAATGCACGAACCAAGTTAGTTGATTTGCCAGGCCAGTTGAGTAAACTGAATACTGAGATAAAAAAAAATTTATTGATAAGGTCATCACAACTCCCAGAACCTCAAATTCAGCTCAGCTGGCTCTTGAAGGAGAGTATTAACATATCAATTTTATATTGGGCGTGACAAAATCATGTTTCAAATCCTAGTTCAAACAACCTTCACAAATTGAAACCTAAAACCCTCAAAAGTCGCTCAAAATAAAAAAACTCAAGCAGCACTACTTTACCCACGCACACCTAAATTTCAAAATGGGCTAAATGAACACGGATAATAAAAAAAAGTAAAAAAGGAGAATCACCAGAGAAGATGGCGATTGGAGAATGAAGAGAGAACGTCCGCAAGCATCGATTTTGAGTTGAAGAGATGATTGGCTCACAAAAGCGTTGTGTTTTGAGAAAATCGGCTGCTGGATTGCCCAAAGCAGCATAATTTCTTCTTCACAATCGCTTACAAATCTCACTTGGGCTTTGTATGAGCCCAGTTCCGCCATCATGTCCACCCCCTCCGCCTGCGCCGGCGGTTGTTCCGTTCTTGCCGCCATCGTTATTTGAGTCTAACAATTGATGACGATACGGTGCCGTTGAGTGCTGATTGTAATACTCTTAGCAGTAATTCTTCCCCTTTTGCAAGTCAAACGTTTCTCTATTTTTTCTTTTTTAAATTTAAGTTTGTTTTTTCATAAACTTTGTAGTTAAAAAGGATCATATTTAGAGAACAAATCATGAAATAGAAGTATAATATCAACAAAAAATAATATAAATCAATGGAATGCAGTAACTGCGCTGAGTTGTGTGATGAAGGAATGGGGGAAAGAAAAAACGCCCTCTCTGTTGCTAAATATGTTTTCTGCAATATCAAAATACTTTCCTTGGTTTCCCCTTTCTATAAAATCACCATGCATTCAAACAATAACAAGACGTTAAATTTGGACATACTAATTTACTTGGCAAAATTGAATTTAGAATTTAGGACGGGTTTTAAAAGGGTGGAAATGAGTGGTTTAAAAATCTTTCTTGGTCTTAATAAACACATTTAAATCCATGGACTCTCCTTCATAACCACAACATGTGAACATTGCTGAGCAGGAACCAACAAGGTTGGATACAATTAAAAATAGTTAGCTACAGTGGCCAAATATATGCTGCAAAGATCAAGCTTAATAACGAAGATAATGATGAATCTTAGCGTGTATCAATACATTGTGCGTATACCAGCGATCAATCTGTGCTACGCTATTCCTAACCTTTGAATTCTTATTTTAAAAATAAACTTGGAATTATAATCAATCAATAAATTCGTTAACAGGTCCAATTCCAAAAGCTGTACTTGCAGACACTCGGATCAATTGCATGCGCTAACCAGGAGGGGAGACGATGCAGTTATGCAGGCGATGACACGGCCTCAATGGCACTGCCTAATGGCCATGCTGCTTCCACAAGATGATTCTGATACTCTACTTTTTTCACCAGTGTAATCTCTTGCCATGGATCCACGCCTGCCAAAAAAAAAAAACATACACCATCAACAGTCTTGCTACTAATCTACTTGGATAAATTGCATTCTGTTTTACCAAAAAGTCGATGCAGTTACTCACCGAATCCATCAACAAGCAGAGCAAGCTGATAAACAAGATCCATGCACAAGAATGGAAGGTTCTCTGTTTGTACACGAGGATATGTGGCCTTGGCATCTTCTAGACGAGTTTGACAAGCTTGTTTAGCTGCCTCCTCAAAATGAGATGGACGGACTTTGGCCACAGCCAACTTTGGACTCACAAAACCCGCCTGCATTTCAAAATAACCAAATTTACCAAGGTCCCAGTACAGGAATAAGGGCTCCTAACCACTAATTAGATTTAGTCCATATGCAGCGCCTAATATTTACCTCAACAGCTCTATCGAAGAAAAATGAAGCAACTAATAAATTCTTCTGGCCATCCCCTCCCCCGCCATTCCAGACACCACCAAATGTGCATTTCATATGGGTACAAGACTCATTGACTTTCAGAGCTTTTATAGCTGCCTCTCTACATTTGCTGTGGCTGGAACCAGAGGGTGAAGCTGAAGCCTTATATTCTGTGGGGCCATATTTGTAAGTACCTGTAAAAAAATAAACAATATATCATCACAATACTATATATGCATTACTATGACTTCTACATGGCAAAAGCACTAAGAATAGGAACTGATCTAATATGCAGGTCATTTACGATTTTTTTTATCATCTCAAATCTGATATTAAAAGCTTAGAACATTTGTTTGTCTGATGGGACTTGAAGAATGCGAAATGCAATTAGATAAATATTACATAGAACTGCTATAGTTCCATTTTGTTTTGTGTTTTCTTTTCTTTTCTTTTTTTTAGGCAGAAGAATAAGCTGGTTATTGTACTTCACGGCAGCTACAGGCCTAAAAAAATGGCACGAATCTTGTTCAAAAGGAGACCTATACTCACCGTCATAACCTGCCGGTAGACATGGACTGCCAGATTCTTGATCAATTTTTAAAATCTCAGCTCGAGCAGCCAATAAACCATAATGCAGGTAACTGTGAGTATGAACATCAACCAAGTCAGAGAGAAAACAGTATTGAGATAATTTACTGGTTTCTTATCGTATCAAGGAAAAAATATCTTGCTGATCAAAATATATAACTAATTCAGAAATAAGGTAATAAAGAAAAAGAAACAAAAGCCACTGCAATCAACAGCATGCAGGAAAGCTGAGAGGTAAGAATAGAAATGACATTAAGGACCTGTGAATATAGAGGTAATATTTTCTTCCCTTGAGATACATTTGCTGCACATACGACTCCTCTCCACCTGATAGCTTAGGAGCTTTAGCAGCATCTGACTCTGACAAGGCATATGCCATTTGTACAGAACCACCCCCAAGATCAACCACTCCAACAGTATCGAAGTACTGTTTGCCCAAATTCCCCAATAGATAGTTAATGGTTACCTGTAAAGATGTAATGGTATCTCCATAAGTTCTCAGATAACAATTGTATCCAACATGCCTGAGGTCTTTGATAATGAATGGTATATTTTGAGGATCTCAGCAGTTGAAAGCTCCATGTATATTAAAATTAGACATTTTGAATCTAGAAGTTGCAAAATCTTGAAAGACTAAGATCCCTCACTCACGGAAGGACATATAGGATACCTTATTGTCTTTCCTTCTTCTCTTTTATATTTTCAACAATTGTTTTATGTTCATTAACTTGTTATATTATGTTACCCTTTTTCTTTGCTCCTTTCAATGTCTAACAGCATTCTTTATTTGTCAATGGAGAAGTTCTACCTTAAGTCCCGTGAAACTGCCCATGCAGTATTGCTACTTATCATTATTTGCATAGTTCTAATATTAATTCAGCCTTTAAGGCTGTTCAGGTAGAAATGCATTTTCTTCTTCTCGAACATATATTCAAGCCCATTTATTATTTTTCCTTCCAACTAAGATCCACTATGCTCCTCATAATAAATGCAAGCACTAATATAACAACCATCCACTTCATATCCACAGTCCCAAAGTCTCGTGACATAAAAATAAGTCCAACAAAAACAAATAACACGAGCTGAATCCAGTTATTGTATTATTTAGAATGCATTTTATCAGCTCATAAATGCTAATAATCCTGCAAGTAAGGAATATTGTAAGCCAGTCGGATGCAGGAGCTTAACTTTAGCTTGTTCCCCATTCAGAGGTAGTACCAAACATTACTCACTCAATGTGACAATTTTACAACTGATAGATAAAATCCAACATCAAAAAGAGTATAAGAAAGTATGTCTTGGCATACCCATTGATAAGCACCTTCCTGATTCCCATCCAAAACTGTTACCCAGTCAGCCTTTGACTTAAGGGAGCTTTTATTCTTCAAATAATCCCTCACCTTTGCAAAAGTTTAAGAGATATAACAAAAATGAACTAGGAAAAAGGAAAAAGCAAATATATCTATAAGAAAATTTTGGAGCATGTAGTTACTGCTTGTAAAATCCTGTCAGATGCATCACCTTCCAATTGCCTTAGACCAGCAGTAGCCTGCAAGAATATTGGCAGTACACTTCAAGTTTTAGGAATGCAAAGAAATGTACAGTCCTTTGTCCATACTTTAGCAGAAAATGACACTCCCTACCCCAACTTTGACTGGTGTGATGTATTGCATCTCTTCAGGAACTACTGCTTCTGCTTTTTGAAGGAGTTCCGAGAGTGATTTTGCAGCAGCCTCAGGGTCCTTTGCATATGCACTCAGACCTGGTTTCAGCTACAAGATGAAAGTCAACATAGACATGTCAGAAAAATAAAAAGATCAGCAAACAACAGACATAGTAAGAGATGCATACATTCCGAAAAATCAATCTATTTACACCAATATATTTATGCTTTGACTGATTGAAACTGAGGGTTTAGTTATCAAATAAAAAACAAATTTGGAAAACATTATGAAAGAAGAAAATACAAGAGTCTCCACTAGGTCTTCAGCGAGACCACAAAATTGTGCAATTAAGTTACCAGAGTATCTGGGTAGGAGGTCCGGATAGACAATTTTCTCCACCTCCATTTGCCCATAAAACCTCAAAACGCCATGCCATAAAAATAAAAATAGAAAATAAGATAAAACCTCAAACAAAATTATTTGTACTTCACTTTCTTCATTGTTTATCACGGTTTCAGATATGTGTGCCTAAAAAAGGAACCAGAGGGATCAATCAAAGAAGACAATTCTCTTTTCTTTTTCAAAAAGGAGAAGGCTTTTTCTTAACAAAATTAAGAAATAAAAGAAATCCTAGCGAATAGAAGAAAAAAGAATTCCACTTTTGAATTTTAGAGACAGGTTGAGAACACAGGCCCATTTCTTAAGTCATTTTAATGGCTATCAAAGAGAATTAGGATAGCTCAAATGAATTGTTCAAAATCTGAAAATAATGAAAACAGTTACTAATAAAAGAATTGATATACAAGAAAAATAGAAGAAAACATAAGAAGGAATGCAGCCACTCCCTACTATTTGATACCTTCTCTTACAAATTAGAGGTAAATTCCATGATCAATCAAAATTGTATGGATAATTAATTAACTTCAGATACAAGACCAACCATCAATTCAAATGCAAAATCTGAAGGGCATGCAATTACAATAGATAGGCTACGGAGTATCGAGGTTACCTGTTCAAAAAGCTCAAGTTCATTGCCTATCGGAACAAGATCTAGATTTTGATTGAAGCAGAACACGTGGACCCTACTGCCAGAGCTTCCGGCATCAAAGATAACTGCATATTGCCTAGACATGAAGTTAGGCGATAACTTCCGCGAGACTGAATCGGGGGAGGATCTTGTCGGCATGAGAAAGAGCACAAATGAGATCAGCAGGAGAGGGACAAAAATCAATAGCATGGGACCGCGCCATCTCTTTAATTGATCAGAGAAGGTCTCATGCTGCCTGTTTCTTTTCAGATTTTTCTCCATCTGAACTTGCTGCTGTGCATCCAAAAGCTCCGCAGCCGAAGGAGATCGAAATCTAATCTGACCGTTTCCACCTCCGGGTTTCAATGACTGGGTGTCCTGTACCGACTCCAGCTCTTCTTGCTCGTCGGCTTTCCCTTCAATCAGATAATTGGTACAGCTAAGAAAAAAAGAAACCTGAAATTAAAACATAGATTCATTCTTCGCAAATTTTATAGCATAAAGAACTTTGGTCAGTGGGCTTTGCTCACAAAGTGATCTAGCTCCTTCCATCTACTACTCAATTCAATCCACGTGGATCCGACTGGATGCGAATACAATATTAACAACGAAATAATAAAACAAACGAATGAGCAAAACACAGTTTTCCTATTTACAAAATTACTCCGCCCACGACAGAGTCGATCCTATCGGATCCGACCTGAATTCTTCACATTTCATGAATCAAATTGCTCCTCAACCAAACCGAGAATTTGCATCCAGAAAATCAGACCAGCGTTGAAACAAAAAAAACAACCGCTGAATACAGCATTTAATTGAATAGATGAGAGCGGAAAACCACCAAATCTAAATAGTAACTAACCTTTAAATAATTTTGATAGCAACGGTAGAGGATGATCTCTCTCCGTCTCTCTATACAGAGCAACAACACAGAAGTAGACTGGGCTGTGCTCCCAGTGTGTATAAGAAAAATGAGCTGAGGAAGACGCAAAGTGAGAGATCGAAAACTTGGATTTATTGCCCAAATCAACAAAGGGCGGGCGCCTAAATCGCTTCTTCGCACCCCAAAACGCTTTTCTT
>AYJT01027482.1:0-13668 GCA_001278415.1 Ocimum tenuiflorum | reverse complement strand
ATATATATATGATCTCACGAGAAACCGTATATATAAGAAATGAGAATATATCCAATCCGTGGATTTTGAGGGAATCCATGGTCAACTGAAATCTTATCCAAATATATTTAAACGATTAATTACTAATTCCTAATTAATAAGGGCATTCTTGTATTTCTAAACTAACCACCATCCATTAAATTAGGGACATGATCCATGATGGGAATAATTACTGCAGATTTTGCTTTCTTGTTATTCTTCTTTTTCTTTTTAGTTTTCGCATAGTTTTTTTATATTATTTTTTCTTTTTCTATTTTATCTATAAATAAGATATTAAAGAAATAAACATAAACTAATAACTGGATAAGCATAACCTAACAATTAAATTAGCATAAAATAATGAACAATAAAACATGATTGAAAAATTTATACATATAAAAATATGATGAACTGATATTAGCACGAAAATAAATATAAAAAAGCATAAATAAAAATTTTAAAAAGCATAAGCATGAACTTGAAAAAACACGATTTAATACAAAAATAAAATTTAACAAAACAAAGTGCAAGAAGCATGAACTGATAATAGAAAATGCATAAACTGTCAAAGCATGAGTAATTATTTGTTATTACAATTATTTCAAAGAAAAAATATAGCATGAATTAAAATAAAAGAAATTCGTAAATGAAAAACTTAACAAACTTTAGGAAAAACAAAAAAAATTGCCACAATATGATAACAAAACGAGCACAAGAAACAAATTATAAAATATGAATGATAAATTTGTTGTAAAAATAATATAAAGTATAAGGAAAACTCAAAAAGCATGGAATATAATACAAAAAAGTATAAACAAAAACCTAAATAAGCATTAATAATTTTCATTATGAAATAAAGAAATGAGAAATTAATATAGTAATCTATTAATTATAATAAAGCAGTATAAAATCAGCAAAACTGCTACTATCCATGTTCTAATCAGTTCTCCCAGGAATAAGCAATAAACTGGTAGATAACATGCAAATCAACCCACTTCCTTTGTCATCTTCAACTGCCCAATCTGAACTATTTAGTATAAATTTTGTGTTTTATTGCAGAGTGAAGGGGAAAATTATGCAAATGCAGTTACATGAGAATTATGCAAATCCAGCAAAATAAAGTTACTGCCACGACGCAGACACATCATTCATTTTAATGCCTTTAAATAAAGTTACTATAATTCACTTCTCTTTGCTATTTTATCATTCATTTTTGCATATATTAGGTCCCTCATTCATTTTTCATTTTTAATTTTATTTTCATAAAACTTTATCCTTAAATTTTTTATTCTATGATATCGGCTGCAAACACATCATTCATTTTAATGCCTTTAAAAAATAATGAATTTGATTTTCACTACATTGTATTAAACAATTTTAAAGCACTCAAGGCCATCTAAATTTAGTTCAATTAAATTCCTTGATTTTAACTACTTAATCGTCTTTTAAAAATACTCAGTTGGCAATCATTAGACAAAGTATATGTAACTCAATTATATTTTGACTTTTAATACAAACAAATAATTATCAGACTCTAAATATTCAAATAAATTCTTTATTATTATGTCAGAGATTTTCTTCTTTTCTCTTTGCTTGATTAGAAATAATTATTCAACGAACATTGGCCTAAGATGATGGAACATTATTTGCCTCCAAATCTATTATACATTATTCATCATCTGAATAACATACTATAGCAACATGTATTAATTATGTTAAATATTGATTTTTTTACTTTGTAATAATCTAACGTCGAAATCTTTATTTTACTACGGATCATTTGAATGTTGTTGGTCACAAATCAGAGTTTATGATAGATTGCCAAAGCGTTAATAATAAGTGTGGAATTAAGATAAGCCCTTTTATGATGTTGTTGGTCACAAATCAGAGTTTATGATAGATTGCGAAAGCGTTAGTAATAAGTGTGGAATTAAGATAAGCCCTTTGATGTCTCAGCTGGCTTTCTTCGCAAGGCAGCTGGCTCTCTAAAATATTTGTCAACCAGTAGGATTATGAGATTGCTTAACAGTTATACTCAAGCTCTAAAGGTAGCTGGGTTTCAAAAACTTAGAAAAACAAGAACTGAAAGCATTAAATGGACAGGATATTTATAGAGGTTCGAATTTAAAATATCCTACGTCTCTCTTCTTTCTCAACGAAAGGAATTCAATATAATTAGAATTTTCTCAGTCACAGGCACGGCTAAGCTGAAGCTTTACCGAACTTTCTCCTAAGCTTTTGCTCGGTAGGGTGAAGGATTCTGTTCTTTTTAGAACGTTGATCGGTTTGGATGAGTGATGTTCTCAAATAAGAATCTGAGAATGGTCTTGGTATCCTTAGTTCTGGATAGCTTTCAGATCTCCGGTGGGTCTTGAGTAAGGATACTCGGAAAGCTAGAATGCTTTAGAGAGAGAGTGTGTGTAACACCCCGTATTTATTTTCGGAGTTTTAATTAATTATTTAATTATTTTCCCAAATGATGGGAAATAATAGTACAAGAATTATGAAACGAGAACAAGAGCTCGCTTATAAGCTCGTAAAATGAGATTATGTGACTTTTGTCATAAATTGAGATATAATATAAGGTGCGAATTATAAGTTAAAGTCCTTGCAAACCCTAATGCTAATCTTACCTCACCCATATAAAGAGTGACCCACCTCAAGCCCCCATTCATTCTTCCTTCACTTCTCTCATGAGTTGAGAACATCACTCAAACGATCATCCATCTAGCATATTGAAGACAACAATCAACCCTTGAGGATCTTTGAGGCGAAGGGTTAGGAGCATTCAACCAACCATTGCAAGCTTTTCATCTTTAAGACCACCTCAACTAAGGTAAAGATTCCATGAACTTGTTAATGAATACCTCAAAGTTTTCATGAAGATATGGATAAAAATCCATGTGAATCTTGAAACACTTGTTCTACATGCTCATCTTGTAGGATTGAAATCCATGCTTGATGTATTTGTGTATATTTAAACTTGGTACCATTGTTGGACCTGGAAAAACATGAATACCTCTTGAATGAAGTATTTGACTTAAACTCTTGTTTCATGTTTGAATCCTTGATTTTCTATGGATTGAATCTTATTATTGTTGAACATAGATGTTTATTGAACCCTAGGATTCTTTATTCTTGTTTGTAGGAACTAAGAATAGCCTTTAGAACGAGCCAAACATCGAAAATCCGCCATTTTTGTCAGTCCCAAACATGGCGCAGATCCTATCATTCGACTAAAATCCTTCCCCTTTCAACCAAAAGCCCTCATTGTGCACATGCACGACCTTTCGCCTGAGGCATTCGATCGAAAGGGTGCCCCATTCGACCGAATGCCCTACTAGCTATCAAGAACTTAGATCCTTCAGATGATTTTGATCGAATATACGCTCCGAACTACCTATTTGATCAAACGGGGTGACCCATTTGACCGAATGGGGTCCCTTCCATCCAGTTATTGATTCCGACACGTGTCCATTTGACCCAAATCCTTTCCATTCGATCGAATGATCCTATTTTACTCTGACTACTCAACTTAAGACCTTGTAACACCTATTCAAAGTCCGAAAACTATTCTTACTCGTCAAAACGAACAATCAAGGGTCCGTGACCCAACTTAGGTCAAACTATTAACCTGACTAAAGTTAAACCTTTGACCCAACTTAAGTCAAACCTTTGACCGAGCTGACTCAAACTTTTGACCGCACCAATCCAACCTTGAATATAACTTGTGTTATTAAATAAACTTGATAAAATAAGCCTATTAAGGCAAGGTAATGCTCTTAGATATTTAAATAATGTATCATTACACGCCAAAAAATGTCCTCACTTGTGTTAATCCGTGAAGGTGATCAAGAGCTCGATAATCTTGAGGCGAGCAGTCAACGAGGCCAGCAAGACTAAAATTATTGCTAATATCGAGGTGGGCTTTTCTATATACTTAAACAGAATGAAATGTTTTACTGTATTATCAAATCATGAAATGCTCAAAATAAAATGAACTGTCAAGAATAAAATGTTTTGCATTACCTATATGTCCTCTAATTGGATGGCGGTTAGAGAGGTTGTAAATCTGAACCGGTGAATGCGTTTAGAGCCCAGTAACAAATGATGTTGTGGTTTAATATTGTTAGATCAAGTCTCGAAGAAAGAAAATGCCGAGACTAGTGCACTGTTAGTGCCTTCCAGATGGAATGGACACCGTGCCTGTGGAAGAAGGCCTACTTCCCAGTTCACACATGATAACAGATAGTGTTGACGGACTGAACTTAATATCCAAGGTTAGTATGAAATGCATAAAATGATTTGGAAGGACATGGGACGATTTTAAATAAACTAAAACCCCATGCGCCTGTCCTTAAATAATTTTAACAGTTTCAGCTTTTATTTATGTATTATTTTCGGCAACGTGTTCACTGAGTGCAAATGTACTCAGCCCTGCATGTATTTCTAAACGTGCAGGTTTAGCGTGGTGGAGTCCAGAGACGTTGAGCAACCTGGAACATTTTGAGATCCTAGATGCCCAGGGATACGTATCTTCATATATGTATTCCAACCATGTATTTCCACTGTTCAAATGCAGTGTTTTGAGGATTGATCTAACAACTGCCTTATATTATTTCTCGTTTAGACTTGAACCATCCTGACGAATTACTATTTTGTTGTTATACTTGCTTCATTGTGAATTACTACTGCTTATTTGAGTAGCACTCTGGACCTAGAAAGGACGGGGCGTTACAAAGCGGTATCAAAGCGGGTCACCTTCTTGGACCCGACTTATTCTTTCAAATCGAGACTAGTCCTAAATAGCTAGTCTCACCTCGAATCCATTCCTAAGATTTAAACTCTTTACCCAATGACCCAATAATCCATATAGACCAATAAAATTGCTCAACGTCCGACTCACTGCCTCACTCAAGAAAAGAAAAGTATTTCGAGAAACTCTAAATCTCAAAAATGCTTTTGTTGAAAAAAATGATGATGTTGGCAAATTCCTATGTAGGGTAGAAAATGTTTTGAAAGTTGAAAAGTCGAATTCCTCAAATGAGAAATGGTAGGGCAAATGCATGAGAAAAAACGATTGAAAATCAAAACTTGGCCAAGTGGCGAGAAATTTCAAAATAAGTTTTGAAATAAGAATTTTTGAAAAAAAAATTGGAAAGCCACCTTGCATTGAAAACTAAGATGAGTTAAAAGGCCTTAGATAGCACGATCTCATATGAAATTAACATAGACGAGTGTCAGAAATCCCTAAGGGATGATAATCAAGAACGAAATCAAACCACCAAAGTGCAACATCGAACTGGTAAAAGTGAATTGAACCATCGAGGACAACTGAATCATGAACAAAGGTCCCCAAAATTGCAATCTCCAACAAGAACGAGCAAGTACTGGAAGAAGAGGCGACAAATGGCCATAACATTGCGAAAACTGAGTCAAATGCCTCAGTAAAAGAGCGAAAAGGCAATAAGGCCCTAATAGGGAGACCTGTTTGAAGGTCATACAACATCAATAGCCAAGATGTGGCAAGATCAGAGTTGTAATGACCCAAAGAGAAATGAGGCGGAGCAACGGCAAGTTGCCTAATGGCGATGAACTCAATAAAGAGTTCCAACTCGAGCAGCCCATGCTGCTATCCAAATCAAAACCACCCAACTGGACGCCAAAGAAATGTGAGGGGTGGAGGAGGCCGTAATGGAGGCCCCAGCGGAGGCCATGATGGTGGAGGACGAGGACCCGATCCTGAGATCGAGTCCGTAGCCGAGAATGTACTAAAATTGCCCCCCACCAGCGCGAAGAATTGGAGAATTGTTTTTGAGACAAAATGCTCTGAGATTCAATGGAACTGGAGAGCCAACTGAAGTTGAGGATTAGGTAAGAGCCCTGGAAAAAGATCTTCGAGCTTCTAGAATGCACTGACAGAGAGAAGTTACTCTGCATGCTGCACCAACTAACTGGGAAAGCCGATCGTTGGTGGGAGGAGCTAAAAAAAACCATCACAGAGGAGCACTACCAAAATTTCACTTAGGTAAACTTCAAAGAGGAACTGTACGAAAAGTAAATCCCCCTCAGCTATCCACTGAAGAAGGAGAATGAATTCCACAACCTGAGGCAGGGTAAGATGACGGTGGCAGGGTACGACCATCGTTTCTGTGAGCTGATGAGGTATGCAGTGACCCACTTGGATACTGACGATAAGAAGGTAAGAAGGCTAAGAGATGGGCTGAGGCCTGCGATTTGGACTACGTTGGTTGGCCTGGGAAGGCAACCTATAAAGAAATGCTTAGTGGGCGATGGAGGTGGAAGCTTCCCTTCCCGAAGAGAAACAATGACCCATTGCATCTATCAAACAGCAGAGCCAAGGACAGAAGCAAAAGTGGGAAGACAACTACCGAGGGTTTGGTTGGACCCAAGAGAGCGTTAAGAGGGCGTAATTCAACAGATAACCTCAATGCTATCAACCACCGCCAACTCAAATCAGTCAGAATATGAGCAGGCAAGGAAGTAATTAGGTGACGAGGACTATGCCATCAGGGCAGAATGGGAACTGCAGCCACTGTGCACGAGAACACCAAGGAAAGTGCACTGTGCTTCGGAATAGCTGCTTCAAGTGTGGGAAAATGGGACACTATGCATCTCAATCAAGGAGCAGAACTCAAGAAAGCGTTCGGAGGCCCCAAGGCCAGGGCCAGCCATTGAGAGCCATGCGGGCTCAACCCAGGAACAACTCGCCACAGAATTAAAACTTGAAACTCCACCAGCATTGCCAGGGCACCACTCGTGGCATCCGCTAGAATGCGGAAGAAGACAACCCAAGGCTCCAAGAAAGGGAGCCAGAAAACTTGACAAGTATGGGTTGAACTAAGAGTACGTCTGTCATTGTTTTATTCGATACAAGTGCATCACATTCCTTTATATCTGAAGCATGTGTAGAGAACTTAAATTTATGTCCCGAGAAAACATCCCAGAACATGAGTGTAGCCACTCCTTCAGGACAGGTTATGGAAACTAGGCATGTGTGTTAGAACCTAGAAGTGGTCTTAGGTTCCCTAAGATTTCTAGTGGGTAGATTACATGTGCTAAGGATCTGGGACGTAGATGTTATATTTGGAATGAATTGGTTGTCCGAGAACCATGCGATGATTCGACGTCAAGAGAGAAGAATCTCGCATCAGAGATCAGGGGAAAAAGCTGCCGACTTCTATGGAATCCAAAGAGGATATGTCCCCATCATATCAGGCCCACAAGCTAAGAAGTTTGTCAGAAAAGAAGGTAGTCGAGTCTCTCTAGTATACCTCAATGGAGGCGGAGCAGAAGAGAAGCGCCTAGAGGATGTACTGATTGTTTGGGAATATCCTGATGTATTCCTACAAGTATTGTCTGGATTGCCACCAAAGCGTCAGTTGGAGTTCACGATCGTCGTGGGGAGCACCAGTGTTATTTGTCAAGAAGAAGGACGGATCTATGAGGTTGAACGAGGTCACGTTGAAGAATAAGTATCTGTTGCCTAGGATTGACAACCTAATCGATCAGCTCAGAGGTGTGAGTTTTTTCTCAAAGATCGATCTGAGATCAGGATACCACTAGCTAATGATCTGAAATGAAGATATTCCGAAGACCACCTTCAGAACTAGATATGATCATTATGAGTTTGTTGTAATGCCTAGCGGATTGACGAATGCACCAGCAGTTTTCATGGACCTTATGAACCGAGTGTTTCAGCTTTATTTGGATAGATTCTTGTTGGTATTTATCGACGACATACTCATCTACACGAAAGGAGAGCAAGAGCATAAGGAGCACCTGAGAATAGTACTTGAGACCTTGAGGACCAAGAGGTTATACGCTAAGTTCAGTAAATGTGAATTCTGTTTAAGGGAAGTAATGTTCTTAGAGCATATCAATTTACCAGATAGTATAAAGGTTAACTCGACTAAGGTACAAGCTGTACGTGAGTGGAAGACTCCTACCACACCGAACAAAATTCGGAGTTTCTTGGGTTTGGCTGGTTACTATTGCGGGTTTATCGAATGATTTTTTAAGATAGCGAAACCGATGACGTGACTCTTACAGGAAAGGATTAAAATTTGAATGGACAACAAAATGTGAAGCGAGCTTCCAAGAATTAAAGAAAAAATTAACAACCGCTTCGGTACTAACCGTCCCAGAAGCCAAAAAAGATTATGAAGTTTACACCGATGCATCGAAGAGTGGATCGGGATCTGTGCTGATGTAGAATGGTAAAGTGATCGCCTACGCCTTGAGACAGTTGAGACCTCACGAGCTGAATTATCCTATGCACGATCTCGAACTAGCTTCAATAGTGTATGCTTTGAAAATATGGAGACATCACCTGTATGGAGTATGATGTTCGATCTTCAAGGATTAAAAGAGTCTGAAGTACTTCTTTAAACAGAAGAACCTGAACATGAGCCAACGCAGATGGCTAAAGCTAGTGAAGGATTATGACATCGTCATAAACTATCATCCTAGCAAGGCAAATATAGTGGTAGACGCTTTGAGCCGAAAGGCTGACTTGAGAGTGTACGCACTCTTATCTCGCAAAGAAGAGCTGATCCGAGAGTTAGAAATGATGAAGCTGGAAATTCTGGCCCCAACTACAATAGTGATGAGCACGATGGCAGCACTGACAATGGTTCTTGACTTGAGGACATGTATAATCGAGGCGCAAAGAAAGGGCGAGGAGTTGGAAGCGCTAAGAGCAAAGGTCCGAATGAACAAAGCAGAGAAGTACCGAGATGCAGCTAATAATGCCCTACTGTACGAAGGAAGAATCTGCGTGCCCAATGACTAAGTCCTGAGGAATGAAATCATGAGTGAAGCGCACGAGACACCCTACACCACTCACTCTGGTAGTACCAAGATGTATCAAAACTTAAAGCAAAGTTTTTGGTGGGATGAAATGAAGAAAGACGTAGCATCATTTGTGGAACAATGCTTAGCCTGTCAGCAAGTGAAAGACTTACATTAGTGACCCTATGGGAAGTTGCAGCCATTAGAGATCCCTGAATGAAAATGGGAGCACATTGTTATGGACTTCATGACAAGCCTACCCAAATCGCAGCGTGGAAACACCGCCATATGGGTAATCATGGACCGACTCACCAAGAGTGCCCAATTTGTACCTATCAAGATCACTTATGGATCTGACAAGCTAGTTGAGTTATATGTATGGGAAATAGTGCGATTGCATAGAATTCCAGTAACAATCACGTCCAATCGAGATGCAAAATTCACTTCCAAATTTTGGACAAGTTTACAGCGAGAAATAGGGATGCATCTAAATTTTAGTATGGCATTTCACCCACAGACTGATGGCCAGTCATGACGAACCATCCGAACCTAAGAAGATAGGTTGAGGACAATGGTATTGGACCAAGGAGGTAGTTGGGAAAGAATTTTAACACTAGTCGAGTTTGCCTACAATAACAGCTATCAGGCAAAGATCGGAATGGCACCATATGAAGCACTTTATGGCAAGAAATGCAAATCTCCATTATATTGGGTTAAAGTAGGCGAGAGAAGGGTACTTGGACCAGAAGCTGTGGCAGACATGATCGAGACAATCCTACAAATTTGAGCGCGTATCAAAGAGGCCCAAGATAGACAGAAGTCATAAGCCGACACCAGGTCAACTGAATTGAGCTTTGGGATTGGCGACAAAGTATTCCTGAGAGTATTACCGTCAAAGGAAAACCACCTGATTTAGGGCAAGCAAAAAACTGAAACCTCGATATATTGGATCCTATGAGATCCTCAAAAGGATTAGAGCAGCAGCAAATTGCCTAGCCTTTCCACCAGTATGGGGAACATGCATAATGTGTTCCACATGTCACAATTAACAAAGTATATGTACGATTTGAAGCACATGATCCACTATGAAGAAGTCTCTCTAGAACCATATCTCCAATAAGAGGAAATACCAGAAGCCATACTCGATCAAAAAGTACAAGAACTCAGAACCAAATTGATTCCATTTGTGAAAATTCTATGGAAACACCACTGAGAAGAAGAAGCGACATGGGAACTTGAGGACAAAATGAGGAGCAAATATCCCGAGTTATTTGAGCAAGCTTAACAACTTTTGAGGATGAAATTTTTGCAAAGTGGGGAGAATGTAACACCCTGTGTTTATTTTCAGAGTTTTAATTAATTATTTTCCCAAATAATGGGAAATAATAGTACGTTAATTACGAAACGAGAGCACAACTCGTTTATAAGCTCGTAAAATAAGATTATGTGACTTATGTCATAAATTGAGATATAATATAAGGTGCAATTATAAACTAAAGTCCTCTCAAACCCTAACCCTACCCCACCCATATAAATAGTGACCTACCTCAAGCCCCCCTTCATTCTTCCACCATTTCTCTCACGAGTTGAGAACACTCACTCAAGAGAACACTCAAACTATCATCCATCTAGCATCTTGAAGACAACAATTCACCCTTGAATATCTTTGAGGGGAAGGGCTTGGAGTATTCAACCAACCATTGCAATATTTTCATCTTTGGAACCACCTCAACTAAGGTAAAGATCCCATGAACTTGTTCTCATGAATACCTCAAAGTTGGATAAAAACCATGTGAATCTTAAAATACTTGTTCCACATGCTCATGTTGTTGGTTTGAAATCTATGCTTCACGTATTTTGTCTATATTGAAACTTGGTATCATTATTGGACTTAAACTCTTGTTTCATGTTTGAATCCTTGATTTTTTATAGATTGAATCTTGTTATTGTTGAACCTAGATGTTTATTGAACTCTAGGATACTTTATTCTTGTTTTTGGAAACTAGGAATAGCCTTTAGAATGAGCTAAACATCGAAAATCCATCATTTTTGCCATTCCCGAACATGGGGCAGATCCTGTCATTCGACAAGTTAATGCTTATTAAATAAACTCGATAAAATAAGCCTATTAAGACAAGTTAATGCTTTTAGATATTTAAATAACGTATCATTACACGCCAACAAGTGTTCTCACACAAGTTCGGTCGTTGTTGTTGTTGTTTATTCCCGTCTGATTACTCCTCTATTTATAGGACACGAATATGAATAGTATCCGTTAGAGATAGCGTACAAACTCTCTCTTTTTTCGTCAGAAGATATGACCGTTGTGTACTTCTTGCAAAATTTATCAGTTCTTTATCCATCAGACATTTAACTGTGGTTATTATCCGTTGGATAATAACCAACTGTCAGACTGCCTTTTCATGAAACATTCCTGAAGGTCAGCTCTGAATACTTCTGACCATTCCTCTTTTGTCTCAGTTGTACGAGGAACAACTGGGCTTGATGGATGACTTGAGCTGAAAAGTTCTTACGAACTTTAGCTGTAGTTTTGATAGTCAACTAAGAGAGTCTTCTCTCTCTCAGCTGTCAGTTCTATTTGAACTATCAGATGGGTGCCTCACAACTGATTGGGCAGTTGTGATCTTTAAGCTCAAAGTTGAAGGAGTCAACTGTGATCCCTCACAGCTGAATAGATATAGTTGCGGTTTATGGTTGAACTTGATCTTACATCTTCAAGGCTTAAATTCTTCCAGCCCGCGAACCTAAGCTATTACAAATTCAATCCTATACATGATTACAATCTAAAATCAGTTCTATACTAATGGTGTCTGACATCCCTCAAAATAAGATTATTCCTAACAATTTTCCTCTTTATGATGAGGTCAAAATTATGTGTGGCTGAAAGAAGTGAAGGGAGTTATAACTGAATGTTCTTCCTTCTTCTAGTTACTTCTCTTAACAATCCCCAAGAAAAAATATGTAAGTGTTAAAGAACTTGTTTAAATTTAAAAATTGGGAAGTAAGAAAATTGTTGTAGCTGAAGACTGATCGCACTTAAACTTGTGCATACCCACTTATAGCTATATAAACATTAAAAATCTTTGAGACAACTTGATATTGTCATTCGAAGAGTCATATTTAGTCAGTTTTATATATATTCCATTTCAGTTTACATTGTACATCATAATAGGAAATAAATTAAGTACATGTACAATGAAAACGATAAAAACTGACCAAACTAACTCTAAGCACTCAACTGGCTTCTTCCTTCTTCTTTGCAGCATTCTCAGCAACCTTAGCTCCCCTCTTTCTTTTCTTTCCTCTCTTCAGCAGCTTGCATCTTCTCAAATTATGCCAATTATTTCTTCAGCCGCAACTCTTCCCGCTTTTTGACTACATCAGAAAGGGTTGAGATGCTTTGGCTTATGAATTGAAGGTTCGAATATCCCATCTACTGGACGCTAGCTATGGCTTACAAAATCAGTATAGAGTCAGAAGTTGGCTGAGTTTGGGCAGCAGATGAAGTTGACACTTGTCGTCACACGCAGCTTCATGGGAAAGGGCAAGATTGAGGCTCGAAGTGCTGGCTCTTAGACTGTTGATGGAACAAGTCCTGGAAATAGGACCTCATGAAGCTGTAAGGGGGCTTGTTCTGGAGCGGGGAATGCTGGGACTTGTTGAAAGGGCTCAGCAGTAGTCATTTAAGCTGGAATGATGATCTCCTGTAGGGGAGCAATAATGGCTGGGGTTATAGATGACTGGGGCTGGACAGAAGAAGTTGTGGAAGAAGTGTCCCATGGAAGATCAGGAGATGTGGCAGGTGAGGATGAGAGACCAACTGGTGGACCATCTTTAATCAAAAGGCCTTCTTCTTCATTCAAATCCGGAAGACCCAGCTGGGTTTCCTGAGCTGTTGCTGGTATGGAAGGAGAAAATTCAGTTTCTTGAGCTGGCTCGGCGATGCTGGCTTGAGATTGTGCTAGATCATCTTGCATTTGAGAGCCCTCAACTGAGGAGCGATTAATTTCAACACCATCTTACTTTTCTATCTCAGTTGGGGGTAACTTGTTAGTTGGAGGAGGAGAGGTAGCTCCCTGGTGAGTACCCTCAATACCTTTAGATGTCCGGCTGGGCAGCTGAGCCTGTTCTTCTGGTGCTGTCATTGAATTTTGACTGAATGTTTGGAGCTAGACAACAATTGTATCGACCAAAAGGATAGAAATTTGAGACTTGGTCATATCTTTTGGACAGCTGGCTCTGGCTGGGCTGGTGGTTGTTGCGTCAATTGATCGAATTTCAAAGCCTTGTGCAGAGCTGTTATCATTCTGAAAATAATGATCTCATGGATTATTTCATGTAATTCTCCTTTTTGAGTGGCTTACTCTGATTACTCTTGATCCAGCGGCACACCCATTGCTCCTCTTATCCCCAAAACGTGATGCTCATCCTGGCAAGGAGAATCACCATCTCCTCACAGTCAATAGAATATCTCCAGTAGTAAAACCTTTGAGTCCTAATGGCTTCGTGCACAGTCAACTAAATGGGGGGATGATTATCACCCTCCAGCTGTTGAAGTACAGATTTCAGTCAAGAGTGCGCACTTCCTTCAATCATGCCCTCTGCATCACTGCTCCATTTGATGATATATAAGTTAATCATTGAGGATTCTCGAGAGGACGAAACCACTCTGTGATTCTTTACACTTAAAGTCTTTGTGTGGTAGGCCAGAAATGAGGACAAGAATCAATGCATCTGTGCACAGTTCGGCAGAAAAAGGATTGTCCTTCAAGTCCCAAGGATGTTGGGGAGTGTCACTGGGACTGTTGAGACAAC
>AYJT01027475.1:0-11373 GCA_001278415.1 Ocimum tenuiflorum | reverse complement strand
TCACCAAGATTTTAGCGTTGAGCTCCACAACCAGACAGCTTCTGCACAGGGCAGTAAGCTCACTGACGATGGAGTTGAAACACGCTTCCATCTGCACAATGCTTTCACTAGTTAACAAAGCAAAGTATTCATATTTTCTACGCATACCTGGAGTTTATTACGTGTAATTTGCTCAGACTCTTTGTAGAGATCCTCAAGGAAATCCCAGATTTCCTTGACTGAGTCGCAATGAGCGATGTTCTTCGTTCAATCCTCATCGAGAGTCGAGAAAAGAATATCTTGCCCCAGATACTCCAGCTAATGACCGCGTTTATCTCCAGTCGTCCATTCAGAATAAGGTTTTTCAATGTAGGCCTCCTCAAGGATGTTAATTCAATTTGAAATAAGTACGCAGGACTAAATAACTCAAGCTAAAAGAAAATGAACAATTTGGATGTATAATGAAATATATCTCAAAAAATTCATAAAATTATTGACCAATTGACTAACACAAAAACCAAATTACTGGGATTAGAGTCGAGATTGTCTAGCCCGAATAGATCCGACTGAATAACCTACAACCTACTGAACCAACATGAAAGTGAACAGGTTGGTATAGGTTGGTTAACATCCGCAGGCCGTTCAAGGTCTTTGGAAGGCCAACCTATTTAACAAAAATGTTTAGGTGATCGTCCATATAAGGGCATATGATAATTAAGCCTTAGACCTATCAATTTAAAATAGACACTCTCAAAGTCCAATCTAATGATCTAATCTGATCTATTCCTATCCCAGCTTAATGTGCTAGTCAAGTTCAATGAAGTTCGTATCATAAATCGTATTTGTATACCAACTTGTAAATGTTTGTCTTGATTACTTATTTTGATATGTTTTCTTGGCATTTATGGCATCAATTTAATTCCAAGAAAATTTTATGGATGGACTCAAAAATTGAAAAATAAATTCAGATGATAAGAAAAAGAAAGGTTGTATAATTCGTAACTAGATAGTCTTTATTTCTTTGGACATGTTAAAAGTGGGACACATGTATATTTGCCCTCTACAGATGTGCAAGTACATCATTAAGTTAGAGTGATATTTTTTTTATATTGGTTAAAGATTTTGAAACAAAACTCGCTGTATGTTGGTTCCAAATCAGAGTAATAAAATTAGTTGCGGAAGCGTTGGATAAAATATTCAAGTAAAAGCGTGAAGTAGGCCCGATTTTATCTCATCTGACTCGTGAGCAAGTCAGCAGGATTTGTTAAAGTTGTGTTATCCAGTAGGGTCAGTTAGGGTTTCTTCAGTTATACTCCAACTACTGTTGGTAGCCAGGTTTCAAATCAACAATTCGTGAAACAAGTGACTGAAAGTTGTAAATGAAATAGGATATTATAGAGGTTCGGATCTAAACATTCGTAGGTTGTTCGAGGTCTTTGGAAGGCCAACCTATTTAACAAAAATATTTAGGTTATGGTCCATATATAGGCTTGTGATAGTTAAGCCTTAGACCTATCAAATTTAAAATGGACACTCTCAAAGTCCAATCTAATGATCTAATCTGATCTATTCCTATCCCTAGCTTAATGTGTTAGTCAAGTTCAATGAAGTTCGTATCATAAATCGCATTTTTATATCAACTCATAGTTGTTTGTCTTGATTACATATTTTGATATGTTTACTTGGCATTAATGGCATCAATTTAATTCCAAGAAAAATTTATGGATGGACTCGAGAATTGAAAAATAAATTCAGATGATAAGAAAAAGGAAAGTTGTATAATTCATAACTGGATAGTCTTTATTTCTTTAGACATGTTAAAAGTGGGACATGTGTATTTGCCCTCTTCAAATGCACAAGTACATCATTAAGTTAGAGTGATATTTTTTCGATATTGGTTAAAGATTTTGAAAAAAAAAACTCACTGTATGTTGGTTCCAAATCAGAGTAATAAAACTAGTTGCGGAAGCATCAGATAAAATATGCAAGTAAAAGCGTGAAAATAGGCCCGATTTTATCTCAGCCTGATTTTATCTCAGCTAGATTTCTTAAAGTTATGTTATCGAGTAGGGTCAGTTAGGGTTTCTTCAGTTATACTCCAGCTATTGTTGGTAGCTGGTTTTCAAATCAGCATTATGTGAAATAAGTGATTGAAAGCTGTAAATGAAACAGGTTATTATAGAGGTCTGGATCTAAAAATCCTATGTCCTCTCTTCCTTCTCCACGAAGGGAATTCACTAATTTGTCTTGTACACGGTGTTTACACACGGTTTACAATTAAGATTCTTCTCTAACGGGAAGCTACTACCACTTTCGATCGCAGGCAGTGCAGTCCTCTGAAGCTTTACTGAATTCACTCATAGGCTTCTTAGGTCTACGGGATGAAGGTTTATGTTCTCTTCAGGAACTTGGAATGGAATGGTTGATATCCTTTCTTAGACAGAAGTATGAAAAAGGGTTCTCGAAAACCTTTAGCTAATGGACAGCTTCAGGTTCTCTGGTATCTCAAGTGTAGACTCGAAAAGCTTTAGATGCTTTGAAGAGAAAGTGAGCAAATAGATGTTAGACGACTTAGAGCATATGGAGATTCAATAGTTTTCTCTCTTCTTTTGACTCCACTATTTATACTCGTCGGATTGGAATAGTAGCGGTTGAGAAGCAGTTGCAAAACATGGGTTGAATAGTTAAATCCATCGTCAGAGGAATAAAGCCATTGTTGTACTTGCAACAGGCTTTTTCAGAACTTTATCCACCAGTCCATCAGCTTTCGACTATGGATAACTGGGCTGAATATTCCTCTTTTTTCTCAGTTGTCAAAAAGATAACTAGGCTGATCTTCTAACTTGATAGAGAAAGATTCTTGGGACGTCAGAGCTCTTTATGGAAGTTAGCTCTGGAGTCAATCTTGTCTTTAAGTTCAGCTGTCAATACAAAGCGAACTGCAGTTGGATTATTTTCATAGCTGAGGAGTTTCAGCTGAAAACCTCACAGCTGGGTTGACACATCTCTGGTCCAGTTACTGTAGTAGATTATGTTCTTCTGAAATTCTCTAAGTCTTGAACCTTCCTGCTTCAGCTTTTCACGAACCTATATTATTAAAATTCAAACCTATACAACATTATATTTCTTAAATCAGTTTTATACTACTGACATGATCTCTGACATCATCAAAATATTCTAAGTACTAACATCGTACCTTTAAGTAAAGAATAGAGAGAACTTTTTAACTATAGGTAGTGCAAGTGGGATTGGTTTGGAGGATTAAGAAGTATAATCTTTGAGATGTACACATGTTATTATTACAGCATTGAATATGGAAGCTGCAAATGAAGAAAAAACCTAGTACAAGGTTAACGCATAGCAACAGTCCAAGTTAATAGAACTGTGTTAGTCACTGTGTGATTTTATGTTAATCTTATTATTTTTCTTATTTTTAGGTAATTCATTTTATATAATCATGAGTTAATTTCTTAAAATGATTCTTAATTATTGTCTTTGTAGCAAAATGAATATGAAACTATAATTTGTATCAAAAGTGGTACTACACTTCCATTTATATTTTAAATGTGATACTTATCTATTTTTCACCCTTACATAATTAATTATCGAATGAAAACAGAAATTAGAAGTTGAAAACAGAAATAAGAAATGTAAACGAGAAATTAATATAAAACACAAAAAAAAAAGAAATTTGAAATAAAAAAAAATATAACTAAAAATTAAAAGAAAGATACTGAAAAATAAGTCAAAAATTTTGAAATTGACAAAAAAAAAACAATAACAAAAGAAAAAAAATAAAAAGAAGACGTAAGATAAAAAAGAAAAAACCATAGTAACTCGAAAATCATAAACATTGAAAATAAAATGGAAATGAAAACAAAATTCAAAATCATACAATAATAAAATAAAAATAAAAAACTAAAAAATAATGAAAATAAAAAATGAAATGATAAATTCAAATAAAAATAAAATTGAAAGGTAAAATAATAAACTGAAAAGGAAAAAACAAAATAAGATAAAAGACGAAAAATGAAAAAACAAACTAAAATTAGATTGAAAGAAAGTAAGAAAATGAAATCGGTCGTGCACAATAAATTAAAATGAAAATAAACTATACAAGAGATGCGAAAACAAAAACTAGATAAAATAAAAATAAAATGAAAATGAAAAATACGTGAAAAATATGAAACAAAAATAAAAGTGAAATAAAAAATAAATAATATCATTTACTAAAGATAAAATTTAAAATTACAAAATAATGTCATTTGCTATTATAGAAAGGTAAAAAGAGATAAACATCATATTTGAAAATAAGTGAAAGTTTGATACCCATATTTATGCAAATTATAGGTTGGTATCATTTTCTATACAAAAACATTAAGTTCGATAACCTTTTAAGGAATTAGCTTATATAATCATATTATACACATTTTTTATATGCTTGAATTTTATTTTATGATATATAATAAGATTCAAGAATATTTTTTAGATACAACTTGCCTTATTTGAGTGTATCTTTTATGGGAAAAAGATAGAGCTAATCTTAATTGTTTTTTTCTTTTTTTATCTTATCACATTGTTGGCAATATATTTGTGGTTATTTTCGTGTAGTATATCTTCGAGGGGAGCAGCATATATATTGGAATTGATTGCAGTTTTTGGTTAGCAGATCTTACATTACGTTGAGCATTTAAACTCTTCAACAATCTGCTCACATTTGTATTCAATTCTTTCAAACCACAAAGGTCTGTCTAGTCTTATTCTAATTCTGGTGAAGGCATCTCAACTGGTAGAGGTGATTAGGTCAAGTGTTGTGCTAGAGGAATTGTTGTTGTTTTCATTGATAGTCCTCATAATTCTTCAAGGGAGTGAACCAAGAAAAACTCTTCTATTTATTATTTTTCTTTTACTTTGTAAAAATCTATTCAAGTATAGTGAAAGAACTTTTTTACCGTAAGACTTCACACCGGCAAAAATATCTCTACATGTGAAAAAAACTTCAAACAGTGTTAGTTCTCAATTTTCGCTACATGATGTGTTAGTAACACAATAACACAATACATTTCATTCAAGACACTCCGTAACACTAATGTGCTGGTGAATTCCGGACACTAAATTCTTTCAAGGGGGTATTTGCAGATTCAGTACCACTGCAAATTAAGGTCTGATAATGACAACTATATTTAAAAATTCTGGGATTTCATTGAGTTCTAGAATCCAACACTACTGTCCTTTTCTCACACCAAATCTGGACTTTCTTTTTTTTTTCAGGAATCTTGATGTTCAAACTTTCGTCCCATTTTTCTTTCTTACACTGAATCAAGATTTTCCTACAGACATTTTAAGCTGGATACTGGCATTCTACGAAAGAATGTTCTTGAGGTAACAATCTTTCGGCACAGTAATCTCAGAGGAAAGCAAACAAGATGGAACAGGTAAAATACTCTATTCCTCAATCAAATGCAAGATTGTCATTATTGAGTTTGAAGGCTGATGTAGGTGGAGGCCGGTACCAGAACTAAGGTAGGAAGCACACTGCTTGTGGTCTCGATCCCTTGTCACAAAATGCTGTTACAGATTATGTTGCATTGTTTGAATTATTGATATGTCTACAAATCAATGAAGATCCATCATGTTTCTAATAAAAAAAAAAATTGTCATAATTGATCTCATTTAATTAATACACATATCAAAATTCCGTACAATATTATGTAACAAGGAGAAACCACCCGAAACAAGGATACTGTACCGGTTCGACCAGTATCGGAGGCCCAATTTCAGCTTTTAGGAACTTGATTTCTTTCTCTTATAAATTGGGGCAATCGCCCATTATTAACTTGTAGCATGACAATCTCTTGTAGTGAGAAAGTAAAAATATTTTAGCTTGGCAATAAGGCTCTATGATATCAGCTGCAACTTTGTCAATGCAAATGTCAAAGAATTAACATTCGTACAGCAATGTGTTGAACAAGAATGTGCGTGGTTACTAACAAATCAAACCAATTATACATTTGCTCCAGTTTATCAAAAGCAATTATCTGGTACTTTCTTTATTATTAAACATTTTATATTCAAGCTGGCTGCAAACACAAATTTCTATACAACAAATTATCAATGTTTTTTATTCAAGATTGCAATAATTCTCAGTATATTCCTAACTCTTGCTCTCAAAGTCCAGGAATCCAATGGGAAGTAAATGAGTATGAAAGACTGCACTGAAAAAACTCCATCAATAAATGCTCAAACCTATAAAAATATTATGTGATCTTCACATAAAATAAACAGCTTCTAAAAGTAGGAAAACAAAATTCTGGTGAACTGCAAACATGGCGTTTCCGCCTAGATTCCAATTTGGGGAAAAAGTAACGGTCCGACTAACCATGTTTTATAACGGCGTTTGATCGTCGTCAGCCTCCCACAAGCCGAGCGCTCTGACGGCGCAGGCCGAGCTGGCGACAATGGCGGCGGCGAAAAGCGGCGGCACGAGCATGTCAATTCTCGATCGCTTGAAAAGGCTGGCGGCGAGGCAGAAATCCTCCGACGGAATGTCTAACGGCAATCTGACGGAGCCCTGTCCATGGCATGCCTGAGATAACGGAGAAGAGGGGCTGATGGCGGAGACGAATGCCCACTCCGGAGTGAAGGACGCCACCGCCACCGTGGTGGTTAGGATGGCCGTCCAAACGGCGGCGTAGAGCATTAGGGGATGCGTGGGAGAAGAGAGAGATTCAGATAGCGAATTGAGGAATCTGAAAATCATTTCAATATCTGGAATGAGAAATTGCAGTGTAGTGAATAGTGAGTTGGTTACGTGAGTGGTGAAGATATAGATCACGAACTCCACTTTGTGGGCTGATCCAATAGTCAATGTTGTTTTCTTGTTGCATGAATCAGATAAATGATTTCTTCGAATTTCACTCCTTTATTTTTTAATTCTATTATCAAATATTTCAAGGCTCGTGAATTTAATACAAATCTAATCAAACTTAAACGATTTTTCTAGGTTTAAATTTATATGCTCATAATTTGTCTTTTTAAAAGAATAATTTAATTTTAATGAGAAAAAAATATTTTATTACTTGAATTTATTATTTCTTTTAACTCATAAAGTTAATTACAAAACTACAACTAGCAAAAGTATACAAATATAATTTTTATAAAATTAAGAATTTTATGTTTTATAATAATTATATTTTATGTTTTATAATAATTATAGTTAACGAGCTTGCTCAAACTCAAGTCGAATGCTTTCAGACGCAAGTTTGATTCTCTTAGTTAACGAGCTTTACTAAACGAACTCTGAGCTTTACTGGACAAGCTCAAACAATTTTTCATCAGATCGAGATTTAAGTACTTCAATTTATTTACATCTTCGCTCACGCATTCTCTACGTTTGTGTAAAATAGGAAAATGGAAAACATTGTTTTACTAGATTTTACACTTGCACGCATCTATATTTGTGAAAAAACGATTCATAAGATATGCGCATCTATAATTGACGATCTGGCTTGAATATTTGGTTGACCCAATTATTCTATTTTTAGATGAGGAGAAGTTCAATGCATCATTTTAGAGGAGTTGCACACTAAAAGGTTAAAAAGTAAAACGTGTGCTACTGATGGCAGATATCTTTACAAATCAAGGTCGTCTATAGCAATATATTTTACAACTCACTTGATAAGTTTTTCTTTTAAATGCAAATGCACCCCTAAAAGGGTGGGGGATTAGTGCAATCCCCAACATGTATATAGAACGAACAAAAACTCGGCCCAAAAGTGGCCAAGACCAAAAAAACAACTGACTGTAAAGAACTCACTTGACAAGTTGGCATCCAAGCATCAACTTGAGGGTTTAATAATTCATTTTAAGAACAATGCACAGCTCAATCTACTAAACATAAAAAAGGGGGGTCATTGTTGCAAAAATGATGAGATAATGCACATGAATACAAAGACCGGCACTAACCTTCAATACCTTGTCTTCTCCAACGAGATACGCTGCACACAAATAGAAAACGATTGCAGATCATGCTAAATCTGAAGGAGCTTTGCTAATTTTCTTTTCCATGACTCAGAAAATACTCGGTGTAAAGCTCTCGGAATCCAATCGGAAAATAGTAATACTCGGTGAAATCAACTAACACTCAGAAGTTGAAGCAAGCCAAATAGTAAATATCAAATACGGTAAGATTTTTATAAATCTAACAAGAATAACATTAGCTAGCTCAGAAGATAACACCAACGAGACATGAAGAGAGAAGATAATACTAGGCAAGACACGAAGAAATGAACATTGCAAGTTCGTTAGTTTCAGTCGAACAAAATCTCAGTCAATGTATCCATATGATATCATATCAAAACAAGCTAATATTACACCTCCCAAATTGTTACACATCATCATCAGCTTGTAGATTAACTATAACCAAAAGACTTGAAAACAAAATATACCACACACACATAAATTTCATCAAAAATATACGAAACAATACACCAAGTACTCCTTATGCTCAATTTTACCGTCCAACAAGCTATAGGCAAGGCTAAAAGGAGCAGCTGCCTAAAATTCACTTAGAAAACACGACTCTTAATAACGTCAAGTCCCATTTCAGTTGGATCAGTTGCTTGCAGTTCAACTTGAATTCCATCCAGCTCTCTCTTGAACCTGTCCTTTGAACTAGCATAAATCATCTTGTTTCTGATCCTTGCTGTATCGGGTGACCTTACATAGCAAAACGAATCCATCATATAAACCACATTCGATTAGTATCAAACTCTATTTCTCAAAAATTAGTTCATCGAACATATAAAATACTGGTATTACCAAGCAATGAAGAAAATTTTGCTTTTCTGGCAATTCTCTGCAGTCACAAAGTCAAAATCGAAGATGCAATAGCGGCATTCATCAACAGGGAGACTAGCAGTGAAGTCCTCATAAGTTTCAGTTGGCTCGCCAACTTTCTCAAGAATAACCTGCTTCTGTTTCTCCTCTATCTTGAAGATAATGTAGCGATAAGTCCTTTTCGCCTTCAGCTCTAAGAATTTCAACTTGCATTCATCGTGAACCGCCATCCCAGATGCTGCATTTGCCTGTAATAAGATTACAAGAAGGTCATCATTGAAAAAATAAAAACATCGTAGTAGCAGGAAGTAACCACATAGAATACGATGCTAACATGCATAGAGGGAAAAAAGCATGAATGAGTAAACAGCAGAAACATGATAGTTCAACAAAAAAGGAGAATTAAATATGAAATCCCCCCGCCCCCAAAAAAAAACCAAAAAAAAACAAGGAAACGCATGCAAGACCTAGATAATTGACAATGAATCTAAGATATAGTTTCAGCCATCGTTCCTTGAAACAGAATCAGAACTCGAGAAGCATCACGCAAAGATCAGCTATCTATTTTTGTCAATATATATTATATTCCCAGTGACAAAGCACCGAGCTCCAAAAGCATATCAAATGGATCAAACTAGATCACAACTACACTATTCTCATAGTATTAAGAAACTAGTTAGAAGAATCCCATCACGAAATCATTTGACAAGAACAGGAGAAAGGGAAAAAAACAATTAGCTCTTCGGAACTAATCGTCTACGACTCAGATCATATTTTGAAAAGGTTTACATCGACTAACAGAAACTCATAGACTCCAGAAAGTTCAAAAAAATAGAATTAAAATCGCCAATCAAGCAAGACCGCAGAACTGGACAGCAACTAAATCAGATCAAACAAACATAAGGTGCCACGCCTCTAACACAATTACGCAGCTCGCCTGCAAAGCGAATTGCTAGCTTATCTGAATTATCAACAGAATTGGACAACAATTCCCAATCTCGACGAACTCGACGCGGAAAAATCAACTCCAGAGAGCAGCATTCAACAGAAAACAGATAAATCACAGATCAAACCAGATTAGTCAACTAAATAATCAACTTGCCAAGATTAAAAACGGAGAACGGAGAAACAATTGCTCGAAACTAGATAAACCGAAATCAGATCAAGCAAGCACTGGAACGGCATGCGACTAACAGTACAATCGAAAGCAATGCTACACCAAATCTGGAGGAAAATAGAGGTCGCAGACTCACCATTTTCGATCGTGCTTAAGTTTCAAGCAGAGAGAAGGACGACCAGCTCAGGATTATGTAGAAAGAAAAGAGGAGGAATTTTTAGAGAGAGAGGGGTGGGGGGGGATCTGTGTTGTGAGATAACGTGCGAGATTTTTCGGACTCTTTATTGAGGGAGTGCGGTAGGGTTTTTACTGCGCGTAAAAAACGGTTGCGGGGCGCCGCCTAGGCTTCGACCAGCGGCTGGCTAATTCTCCACGTTTATAACTATTAATCACAAAACAATTATTAATTCTAAAAATGCTATTTAGTATCTAATTCTTTTCCATCTTTACACAAATAAGACTCGGTTTAAATTAACAATAACCGTTCTTTTAAAGTTTTCTGAATTCCCATGAAAGTTGCTCGATGTAAATGTATATCCAACTCAATTTGAAGTTGACATTATTGTGAGTTTTAGTCATATTTAACTTGAGTCTTGACCTGCATTGAAATTATAAGTAATTAAATCGTAAGTGCTTAACCCAATTAAACTTTAGATTTTTGGGTGTCACTCAAACATCAAATAATGGGTTTAAAGTTCAAAATTATTAATATAACCTAAATCTAAATGGACCTAAAATAACCACTTTTATTAAGTCGAAAGTTGAAATAATTACTTTTATAAATACATTCAAATATAGCTAAAACGACATTTGTGTCTTTACTTTTCTTATTTTTTCTGATTAATTCGGTTAAAATTTGTACTTAGGTTGTTAAAATCGAGCAATGATTGACATTTACTTTCGCTGGTACCGTTTAAATCGTGTGTTTGAACCAATAAATCGTGTTGGAAGCACGTGAAAATCGGAAAAAAAAAACTTAAAATTTAAAATATCTTGGAATAAATTAATTCTAAAAAAATTACACGTGGCGTCGGAACCAATGTCGGAATCGGGTTGGAACCGGTAAATCCCGTTGGAATCGATATTAAAAGAAATAAAAAATCGTCGGTGGAAATAAAAAATATTTGAAAATATAAAATATTTAAATTCTTGCTGGATCTGTGGCAGAACCGAAAATTTTCTTTTATAACCGTTGGGAACCGTGTCGGATCCGCGTCGGAACCGTCAGTAAACGGTGAAATCTCGAAAATTGATATGAACTTTATGTCAAATCATGACAGATTTGGTTCTTTTTGTGTATAAATAAATCAGTTGCAACCATAATTGCAACCGATCTCTCTCAAATTTTCACACAATCACAATCGGCATCACCGAGAAATCGACGGAATCATCGGCGAAATAAGCATGTGCGCACATGAGATCAATATTAGCAATTCCGA
>AYJT01027448.1:0-13990 GCA_001278415.1 Ocimum tenuiflorum | reverse complement strand
TTCTATGGCTTTTTCCTAATTAAAAAATTACACCACATAATTTCTTTTTTAAAAACATTAACAACGTTTGGTGTAGAATAATTGTTAATTTTTTTTTATTTTCAAAATACATTGAACTTCTATATATACATTTGAGATTTTTTGAAGTTTTAATCTCTAATTGTAATATTTATGACTAACACTTTTATGTATTATATATTTTCTTGGCTCCCAATATTTGTTATTTTTGAAATGGTCTGTATCATTTGAATTTTAATACTTTTGTCATATTAATTGGAAAGACTTCAAATCTCTCAGTTACTGAAAAATCTAGCTCCATCCCATGTTGGGTGATTTACCTACTCAAGTGCCTTTTATGCTTCACTAGGATTTATGTAGAATCAGTGTGCTATTTTGGCTGGATAATCTTTTTTTTATAATTTAGGGGGCTTGACCACCTCAGATTTAAAAGGTTTGGTCAGAATGATTTTTTTTTTTTCTGAAAAAGAATATTTTGTCTTCTCTTTCAGTTTTTTATTTCCTGTTGCTTTTTATTGGCATCTTCTGATTGCTGGCATGGCAGAGCATTTCCTAATCCTCATTTATCTGCTGTAAAATTAGGGCTGCAGATGCTTAGGACACATTATTAATCTATTTTTCTTTTGCAGACGAGGGATCGAGCTTCTTTCTATGAAGACACTAATCCGTATCACAGATGTGAGTCAAATCTTTTTGGTTCAGTCTTTATATTTCTTGTTCACTCTTTTCTCCTTCGAATCTCATAAGAATTAGTTTGCAACTGTTCTTCCCTTTATCATGTGGTATATTGCATTCGTTCTTCCATCTAATAATCTCAACTTCCCTTTATATATACGCCTTGATTTGGCAGCTTTATAGTTGATTTCTGTTTGGTGGAATTTGCCGATGTAGCCTTCATTTTCTGACTCGGTTGATCTGTTCCATATTGTTTGGCGTTTTAGTTTGATAGTTGGTGCTGATTATTATTGCTGATAAAGCATTTTTTTTTGTTCAGATTGAGAATTGGCGTGGAGCTGGTTTGATCTCGGATTATGATGTAGAATTTTAATGTAAAGTCCTGCTAGATCCATTATCAACTCTGTAGTCGTGTTTTGTGCTTGTAGATTTATCGTCTTATATTGGAAATTTTTGGTAAAACTTCAATATTTCAATACTACGACCCTTGAATTTCAAAATAAGACAATATTAACGTTTTGCATGGCTTGACTCTCATTTACTGAATTGTTAATGTTTGTGTGGTTCGGATTTTGTATTTGCATGTATTTTGTATGAATAGTTATGAGTATTTCCAAAAGGTGAAATTTCAATTTAAGAAAAATATTAGAAACTAGTAAATTTAATAATGTGGTAAATGATGTAGTGTTACGTGCAATAGAGGATTCAAAAAGACAATTCAATTCGGGCGTATCCACATAATTGTGGGATCAAGTGGAGTACCACATATACCCGTATCCTACTTGGATAGCACTTAATTACAAGTTTTAGGTGCAATTATATCAATCATATATAGTTTTATAATATAAAATGTAGCTTGCAACTAATTATCCAGCTTGACGAGATATAAATATTCTATGCTGTAGGATTTGCAAATATTCAACTACCTATAAGGAAATAGCTATGTATGTTATTTTGCTAGGACAAGAGGCTCAGCCGAAATAACAGTACAAACAAATGAGGAAACAAAAAATTCTTTAATTTCCAAGGACCACCGGATACAATGATATTTGGAAGTTTCTTTCGCAAGGAAATTTATAGCATTCCTCCAAATGAAAAACAAGACAATATTATTTCAAATAAAGTAGGCAATAGCCAAAAAACAAAATGCCCTGCGGGCAACGTACACCCAATCAATCAATTCAATATTCCTCCCGAGTTATTTAATTGATTAGGAAAATATACCATGAGCAGCTCATTTCGCAGTGGCGAGCTGGGATCGGAGGAGCTTGGCGGCAGCAACCATGTTCTGGAGGGCGGGCTTCACCTCCCCGTATTTGCGGGTCTTGAGACCACAGTCAGGGTTCACCCATAAGATGTTGCTTTCAAGGACCGCAAGCATCTTGTTGATCCTGTCCGCGATCTCCTCCGTCGATGGAATTCTTGGGGAGTGGATGTCGTACACACCCGGTCCGATTCCAGCACCGTACTTCACTCCCTCGCGGAAAACTGACAGCAGTTTCTCGTCAGAACGAGAGTTCTCGATTGTGATCACGTCAGCATCCATGTTGATGATGGAGTGGATGATGTCGTTGAAGTTGGAGTAGCACATGTGAGTGTGGATCTGTGGAAAAAACACATTAGAGATGCTGCTGCTTGAACTGAAGCAATGTTGGTTGAAATGTTATTATTCAACAAAGGTTTGCACCTGGGTGGTGTCTTGAACTCCGACGTTGGTGATTCTGAAGGAGTGTACTGCCCAATCCAAGTAGAAAGCATGCTCGGATTTCCTTAGCGGCAAACCTTCTCTCAGTGCAGCTTCGTCGATTTGGATCACGGTAATGCCGGCCTTTTCGAGATCTTCCACTTCATCCTTGATGGCCAAAGCGATCTGATAGCAAGTCTCGAATCTGGGAACCCAAGCAAAAATTGGTTTCAGTCTAGTGGAAATAACCAGAAGAGAAGAGAAAAACACCCATCTCAGCGTTAGTAGAGATCATCAGCATTACCTTGGTTGGTCGTTTCTTACGAAAGACCAATTGAGAATAGTAACGGGTCCGGTAAGCATTCCCTTCATCGGGCGCTTGGTCATGCTCTGGGCGGCAGTAGACCAGAAAACAGTCATTGGCTTCGGGCGACTGACATCACCGTAGATGATTGGTGGCTTCACGCAGCGAGATCCGTATGATTGCACCCAGCCATTTGCTGTGAAGGCAAAACCAGACAATTGCTCTCCAAAGTACTCAACCATATCATTTCTCTGGAATTAGGACAGCAAAGAATACAACATTGTGTTAAGACAAATTCAGAGCAATGTATTAAATGACAAAGTAAAATGTTAAAAGCAATTCATTTTACCTCTGGCTCTCCATGAACAAGAACATCAATGTCGAGCTCTTCCTGCAGCTTGACAACCTTGTTGATCTCTTCCTTGATAGCCTTGACGTACTCCTCCTCGGAGATCCTACAATCAAAATTTGCACCTTATAGTAACAGATTTTAATGCTCTTTAGATTGCAAGGACAAATTTAAGAAAACAAGACCCACTTGTTGGCCTTGAATTCACGGCGCACTCTTCTGAGTTCCACAGTCTGTGGGAATGAACCAATAGTAGTGGTTGGGAGGATTGGAAGGTTAAGCTTCTTTTGCTGAGCATCAAGTCTGGCGCTGACATTTGTTGCACGACGGTGGTCAGAACCCCTCAAGGCAGCAGCCTAGATGAACAATTCAATGATGAACAGTCAGTTCACTGCAGCTTAGCAGCAAGTCAATTAAAAGGTAAATTTTCCAAATTTTAGGATTCAATCACTTACAGCCTTTTGGACAGCTTCATTATTCACCCTAGGAGAGGATTTCCTAGAGGCCTGAGCAGCAGCATTGGCAGAGAAGAAAGCCTGAAATCAAATAAGTAATTGAGTAACACTAATATAACTATAATAAGCCCAATATTTACATAAAAGATCTTGAAGCTATTTATTTATCAAGATTTGACACGAATTCATTTTGAACTGTTAAAATGTTTGCTATACAAATTCGAGGAGGTCAAGGCATGACATATACCTCATCCTTGTGACCAGACAATGCCTTTGCAAGTGCATTAACTTCAACAATTTTCTGAGCTGCAAATGCGAGCCAAGATTTAATTTCCTGGTCCAGCTTAGGCTCATTGACCAGATCAACAGCAGTGTGGAGAAGTGAGCTGGATGTGGACACAACAAGCTTGTCTGTGCCAAAAAAGTTGGGAAAAACAACAGCATGAGACATCATAAAAGAAAACTTAAATCTAGCAAATAGGTGTTAGCTGATATACCCTTTCCAACTATGCCTTCAAGAGCATGCAGGGTAGTGATAGATGCAGCCAGATCATTAGCCCAGATGTTCCTTCCATCTACAACTCCAGCAAATAGATATTTTCCAGAAGGGAAACCACCCTTGATCAAATCAATGGTCTGGGCTCCACGAACCAAATCAAAACCATAACCCAAAATTCCACGCAGTGAGGTGAGGGTTTTGTATGCAGCCGCGGGTACATCAGCAAAATAAGTTTCTATTAGAGTATTGACACCAGATAAACATGATTCCAGCTCAGCATAAGCCTTGGTGAATGCATCCAACTGGTGAGACTCAAGATCCAAAACCAAGGTGGGTTCATCAAACTGTATCCATGAAGCACCTGCTGCCTTCAGCTCCGTAATAACCTCCCTGCCAGGATATTGCACATTAGGTATCTGAGGCATATAAAACGTGAAAACACCATGAAAATGAAACCATAGGTCAACATTTTTTACTTACTTGTAGATTGGAAGAATCTTGTCAAGCAGAGAAAGAAGTGGGAAAGTTTTCTCAACTCCCTTAGCAGGCTTAGAGAGTAACAAGTATGTAACAGGTCCAACTAGTACTGGAACTGTATCAACACCGAGCTGCATGAGAGATTGTGAACTTGTTAGGTGGCAAAACTAAACCATTACAAACTTCTCAAAAGCAGAGATAACATTTAGAATGGATATATACATAAATTACAAGGTAGATGAAAGATGGATGTGGTTCGCATTATGTGGAATAACACGGACTCTTCAACATACATTTTAAATATTACATACAGAAAGATATACTATTAAAAAACATCAAAATAAAAAAAAAAGGACATTTGCTAAGAAAACTGATGTTATAACTCATACCAATGAGCCAAATAGCATGGAGGAGTCTGGTTTCTATCAATCTTATATAGTCTAAAGTTCAAACAAGAAACGAGATATAATAGAGCTCTTACGGCTTTAGCCTCTTTGTATTCATTAACGGCTTTGTGTGAAGCATAAGAAAATTTCACATCAGGTCCTAATTCAGGGACAATGAAGTGGCTGCACAGAGAAACCAAAATCATTAGGTAAAGAAACATCAGAAGTGCAATAAAATTAAGTTCTTTTTGGAAATTTTATAAAACTTATCCACCACTTACTAATTGGTGTCAAACCACTTGGTCATTTCCATAGCAGGAACGGAGGCATTTCCTCGGGCCATGGAGAAGTAAGTAGAGAAACCAATCTCACCACCAGTCCAGTTGTATCTCGGGGGAACTGCACCGAGCATCGCTGTTGTGTCAAGTACCTGATCGTAGTATGAGAATGTGTTGCTGGGAATGTACTTGATCCCAGCATCAGACATCTGCTTCCAAATGGACGCTCTAAGATCAGCTGCCACCTTTTCCAAATCCTCAGCGCTGCTCTTGCCATCCCAGAATGATTCCAGAGCGAACTTCAGCTCTCTCTTAGGGCCCATACGGGGATATCCAACGATGTGGGAAGCCATTTTTCTGGTATATGAAATTTATTCAATAAAAAACTATATGATCATTAAAAACATATTAATGAACATGCAAAATATCACCACGTGTAGTATGTATATTCCCTTCACACCAAACACTATCACATAAATGAAGATCTCAATGCCCGAAACAAGTTCTGATAATCATTTGATTGAACTCAATTCGTCAAAAATTGCATTTTTGTTTTCAAAACATCAAACGTAAGGATATCAAGTTCGCATATATCCACAATTCCAAAATGCAAACAATTCCAGATCCAAGGACAGTGACACGATACGTGTTCTTAAAGCTGAAGTGTGACACAATGCTAACAGATTTAACTGCACTGAAGATACACTTCAACGCCTTCATCTCAGATCTAATCAGAGTGAAATTCCGGTATCAGATCTAACAGTTCTACTCCCCTATATCCACTACTCGAATCTTATCATCACCTTAGTAATCCAAAGACCTACCAACCACACACTTATACACTCGTAATGCCATGTCAGCTCATTTCACAATTTAAGGATCACAGACAGCATAACTTTGACGACACTACTTAAATATCGGAAAAAATCAAACTAACGGTAGCAATCTCCAGCAGATCCAACTACGTCAGAAACATATTACCAGCTATAGATCCAGTTCAATTAATCAGATATTTCAAAAGTTTCAGTTCCGAAACCAATTTGAATCATTATTTTCCATATACGATTTATAACAATCATCGAACAGTGACGACAAGAAGCAAAACGAAGCATGACAGTGACTGAAGAACGTACCCTTAACAAGAAAGGTGCAGAGAAAGACTGCTGTATGGTAAAGCGAAATAGAGAGGTGGAGAGAGGAGGCAAGACGCAAGTTAAGATTTGTGGGAGGGCGTTTATTTATAGAGGGAAATGTGGTTGATTGTTGGTGGCTGGGTAGATCTCCTACAGTGAAAAAACCTGATAACTTTTGCGTGCGCAGCAGTTTAATTTCCCATTTATTTTCTCTTTTTCTTTTATATTTTTGGGGGACGCGCGGTTCTGGGAGCGTGGGAGACGCGCTGGGTTGTTGCGTTTTACCAACCCCCAAAGGCTTATGTGTCGTGCAATTTATTTTTCTTTTAGAAATCCTAGTCCAATTTTCTTCAATTTCACGTATCTTGTATCAATTAGCCTACTCCACCCCTGACTTTAATTAATTCTCCAGTCATAAACATATTGATCCAAAGCTCAAAATTATTCTTTATTTCATTAAAATCACTCTAGCAATGGTGTTACACTATTCAGATTTGTATCGATTAATCATGATACAATATTTCTTTATTATGACATGATTTATCTGCATTGGTTTGTACGCGTGTCAATAATTCAAACAATGTAACACAATGTGTGACACCATTGTCTAACAGAGGATGGGGACCGCATTATTATAAGATGTGATTCCTTATTTGTTCCTTATATATTAAACTTGAGGAATGTGTTGTATTATAAGGGTTATGATTTTTTTTCATTGGCATCTTCTTATGCTATTTCTTATTTCTCGTAGGTGATGGCTCCAATCTGTTTTCTTCAGAATGTCGATGAAATTTGATATGATGTTTTAGATTATCAGTATGGAAGTCAGTAATAAAATAAATATGTATTAACTATAATGTACTGCTAATGAGAATAACATCTGTAAAATTAACCAACTAAAATGGCAGAACAAACTTTAAACATAAGCATACGTACTTAATCCAACCAAACCTAACAGATGAATTATGATGGCGAGTTTTTGACTACTTGAATACATTTACGAAGTCTGGTTATGATGTGTTCAATATTAATTAGCCCACCTAACGAATTCTCTACATGCATTTCTATATTCTTCTTTTTCTGAATAAATATATTTCTTTGTTTAAAACGTCCTTCATGTACGGCTCTATGGATCAGAGGTTCGCACGATGTGATGCGACGGCGAAGTTAGCTTTACTAGTACTTCACATCTATTCTTACATTGATAAAATAATTAACTCAAGTTGTCAAAAAATATTTCCAAATTCATGGGGCGGAATACGATGAGATATGACAACAAACTCCGTCAGTAACTATTTTGCATCCATCATCTGAATTATCAAAATGATTAACTCAAGTTATTGGATGAATTCATTAAACGAGTTAAAATTCATGTATGTTTTGATCCAATTGATGAATGACACTGCATATTAGTATGAGTGACAAATTAGTTCATGTAGATTGGATCTTTATCTTATTAATTTGGATTAGACCAAATTTGAATATCATTTGTTAAAGGATCTCGCATGAATAAAAAACTCATTCATTAAACATAAACAAAAACACAACATAAATACGAAACAATATTCTTTTTTTTTACTGACACGATAAAAATATTTTGCGATAAACATTATGTGTGAAAAATATCAATTAATTCATAATTTTATTTACTGATTATTGATGTCCTTTTCGAATCAAACATTACAAACGGAGTATTCGTATCAAATTTGAATACAATAGTAAATTTACATTTTTATCGTGTTGATGGATGGAGTACAACTTTATCGTGTAAATTAGTTATACAGTCGTAGTGGAAATTGTCATTTGTGAGGCATATTAGTGAGGCACTGATAAAATACCGTTTTCTTCCGGAAACTTCTCAAGTCAATCACCCATTTACCAAAGAAAGAGTTGGAAAAATTCCCGAATTTCCTTTCATTAAGAGAAATGAATTTACCATGTTATCCTGTACGTGGAGCGTCGTGGGCACGCGCCACTGGGGGTAATTTTGACAGAAAGTGATTTTCTGGTGAAAGTTGGTGTAGTCGGTGAGTATTGGGCCAAGTCTACATGGGCCACTTGCGTATTCCTCCCACTATTAGTTTGAATTACCCTGAATGCCCTTTCACCAATTCTCTCTTGCCATGTCACCCTGGGACCACTTACCACCAAATATTAGTATTTTCTGTCACCATTTTAATTTTTAACTCGTCTAAAAATGATACCCAAATATAATAAGAAAAAATACATTAATTTATCATAGGAATTTTGCTGATTTTGCCTCAATTTTCAATCGTTGTTATGTTACTTAAAGTTTGCTTTCATTAATTAAACATAGCATTCGTCAATTGCAGTATTGAAAACCAGATGAACTCGCACATTAAATGATGTGTGGAAATTGTTTAATTTATTTTGACTTATTTCGACAAAACATTGTTGTTGTACGGTTATTCTAAGAATAACACCCATTGGTCAAAAATTAATTCAGTGATTTTTTTGGTATCGTACCTGTACTATCTACCGCCGACAACAGTGAGCAATCTTCTCACTACGTTGTAGGCACCTTAAAGGTAGGATATCTGGCCCTAAAATTTAACGCTTCTGCATATACAAGACAAGATTCGAATATTTGATCTTAACTGTACCACACGTTTGGAATTAATTAACTCGTGATTTTTAAACACCAGTGCCTTTTAATTTTGTGTGAGTTGAAGAATTTAGAGGCGGAAGTACAAACATTTTCGTTGGCTCTTAATTAGACCATCTATTACAATGACACTGCCTTCGGTGTCATAGCTAAAAAACTAACAAAATTAAAGAAATTAAGAGAAAAATGAATTTGCAAGTGAAAATGGGAAGATCTAATATTTCGTCCAACGGATAAAATATGTGAAATATCAAAAACTATCAAATTACTTAGGATTATATCCCAGTTTATTTTCATCACTTAAAAATATTTCAAAGTTTATTTCCATTCATTAATTAAATCCCGTTCCCCTAACACCGTTTATTTTACACACAGTCACCCGTTAATTGCCACGCGGGCCCCTAACATGGAATTTTAATTTTTTTTTATTTCTTCACTTAACAAAATTAGATGGGCAGCAATTGCAATTTGCAAATCCTACTTCTAGCCCTGAAATTCTCCCAAATCATGGCTGTCCCAAAATTGCAAATCTAAACCTGCAAGCTTCATCCACAAATCCGTCCCCAAAATGCACAGAACAACAACCGAAGAACCCTAATCAGGCCTGGAAGATTAAAATGGAAGGAACACGTAGAGATATGATGAACTTGAACATCAACGGCGGGAATTCGTGGCGGAGAGTGGAGTATGGCCGTCCAATCCCGAAGAGGGGTAAGTGAAAGCGGCGATTGCTTCGGGGTTGGCTAACTCCTTGTCTTCTATGCTTTCATTGACTTCTCGCTCTCATTCCTCGACTCGCTGAGATCACTTTGCGAAGCTCTCTTCTTGTTGCAGTGTTGAAACATGCATGCTGCTTCATCTGATCTGCAGCTGTGAATTTCTTGAATTCCGTCGTTAATAGACTCCAACGAGCTCGGATGTTCAGTTCGAAATCAAGGGCTCACTTTGAGACGCCTTTGGAGGGCGGCATTAGGAATAATCTTCTTAAAAATTTGGGGCGAAAATTACCCAAAATCCGATTCCAAAGCTCGATTTGGGAGGAATGCAAATTTCTACAAACTTAATTTGGGAATTGCGATTTGGTGCAGAAAGGAATTTAGGTTCAAAGTTCTTCTTTCTATTTTGCCCGCTGCGCGCCTGCTCTTCTTTTCTCAGTGAGGTGGCTTTTGTGATTTACACAAAACGACATCATTTAAGAAATTACAGAATTAAAAAAAAGTATTTCCAGATCAGCCGCCAGCATGGCGATTAACGGGTGATTGTCCGTAACCTAAGCGGCGTTCAGAGGACAGGGTATAATTAATAGATGGGAATAAATTCTGGGATATTTTTAAGTGACTAATAGGATATAATCTTAAGTAAAATTAGTTTGAAATATTTTTCATAGTTTACCCTTCTTCCCACCCCCACTTTATGTTGGGGCATCCAATCAAGCTTTGCCACATGGCTTGTGCTTGGATGCCCATGTTTTTATTTTAATTTTTAAAGGTAATATTATGTATACTTTTATATTAAAAAATAAAATTATATAAAAATCAATTATATTTTTCTCTATAAATAGAGCTCAATATTGATCTAGTTCATAAACATGTTAATTTGCACTTCTATGGTAGTAAAATATAATGTTAAAAAGTTGGACTGAATTGTGTTGAGTTGTGTTATTGTGGTGGATAGTCTTAGGTAGTTACGAGTTGGTTGCAAGACTTGGGGAAACAAGTACAGAGATTGTTACGTTTCAATTCTTATAATTTTTTGTTGAGTCTTGAATTTATATTTTTAATATTAAATTACATTCATTATTCAGTAATAATGATATTCTAAGAATATATTTCAGTTTTTACAAACAACTCACATCCTTATGTATAATTATATCAAGAGGCGTGAAAGAGATTTTAGAGCTAAAATACGAGTGCGCATAAATAAAAAATGGTTACACTTGCATTTTATATTGTCGGTAATAAGCTATATATATATATATATATTATTGCACACAGCGCACACACACACTCGGGTCAAGTAGTTATCAACAATCGGACAGAAGCAACTTTTTTTTTATGTCCCTTTTTTGGAAAAGAAGTTAGGAATCTACTATAAACCAACAATGCAGGAGGTATAATTAATTGAGTAGCCAAAAGAATAAATATAAAAAATGTTATGGGTGGTCTCCTTTTGCAATAGATATTTTACGTATAAATATCACTCAAATATGGAAGTCTCGAGATTAATTCCCCAACCTCTTCTTCAAATTAAAATTGTGACAGTAATAGGCTCATTATTGCATTTATTGCCGGCCAAATCTACATGCCCTTTTCATTTCGTCTATTTGTTTAACATAGCTTCTACAACTCTTATTATATGTGTTGAGTACTTGACATGCTTGTCGATTACTCTTCTTTAGAGCGAGAAACACCCTTCTTCTCTATGTCTTTTTCTTCTTTTGTACGAGAAACTTCCATGAATCCTTCACGAGTTGTGCTATTGGTGAACCTGTGAGTAATTAAAGCGTGAAAACGTAGAGATTTGGTCGTAGGTGAGTGATTGTGGCCGGCGGTGAAAGAATCCAGGGTTGGTTGTCTGTCTTGCCTTCTAGGATGCAAGTACCAGTGCAACTACGATAGAGTGTGAATATTATTGATAAAATATATCAAATTATGGATGCACTTTTTTGGAAAAAAAAAAGTGTAAACAAGCAGAGCCTTATTCAAACAGTCATGAGCGGAATTATTTAGTTGTTAGGGAGCTAATCCCCTCCAATAATATAACACAAATTGTAATGATATTGTGTAATAAGAATTCAACTGCATGATTTAAAGCAAGTAACATCGCGGATAAAAGGATGTTTTCAATTTTTTATTTGTACTGGGATCATTTCGCTCAAACTCTATAAGAATATACATTTTATGTGCATGGATTGTTTAGTAATGTTTGTAGAATTGTATTTAAACAACTCGAACTAGTCTGATTAGAATCACAACATAACTTTCTAAAATTGATATCCGTTACTCTTTCAAACAACATAAGGAAAATGGAATTATTATATATTTACAATCTAATTGAATAAGGTGTAACAAGTGCAAGCAACATGCTCACATGGATGTCATATGATACGAGTAATTTATATATAGAAAGAACTCAAACAACACGTGTTAAATATAAAGATAAAATAAACGATATATAAGATAAATTTTGTGGCATCTTGCGTTTTCTTCAAATTGACAAAGATATATAGAGTTGAGTATTTTCGAAAGCCAATGAGAACGTCACCATATTACTCAATTTAAGAGTGGCAGCATAATATTCTAGTTTTAACTACTTTCTAGTTTTAGTTTTAAGTTTTCAGATTCTAATTCAGTTTTAATTATTCTAATTAAATTAGATTGGAATATTTTTCAATCAATTTTCAGTTTCATGGATTGTGGACATAAATACTATCGAAGAATTCTATCTCATAAGCTCCTGAACTTATTTGAAATATAAGAACTTTGTACGCAGGGACAAAAAGATTGGCGATTAAAGTCGTCGGAAACTTTAGTCAGATTTTTCATAAGGGTTAGGATAAAGAATATATTATATGACACATTTTTTCCTTTATTACCTTAATTACACACTTTAAAACATAGTTTTCTATTCATTTTGACATAAACCCCTTAATAAAATTATTTTTTCTATCCATTATCAAAAGTTCACTTTACAAAGGGCAAAGCTAAAGGGTTCGCGCAAAGTGGTTATAAAATTATATTTTTTCAAATTAGCAACTATAAAAGAAAATTATTCACTATTTAAGATTTATAGTTTTAAATTAAAAAATAGTGTTGGCCGAAGCAACTAGGGCAATTATTTATTTTATTGTCCCTTAATTGTGGGCTATAATCATCAAGCTAGAATGTTTGAGGACACCTCATTGAACTCGCGTGGAATCGACTAGACCCCCATATGTGACTCCCTCAATCCCACCTCAAATTAAATTTTATGTAGTACAGTTATTGATCCTCATTATACCCGCAGATTTGAGAACAATTATTAATCAACATGAAATTCAATTATTATGAAGGAAAATATTTAATTATATTATAAATTATGGGCTTTTTGTCAAATCTAGTATCAACTATTTAAAATTTTAAATAAATGTACAAACTATCAGAAATTGTTTAAATATATGATGACGTTAATTTTTGGTACCGAAATGTGCATAATTTGCATTATAATTAATATTTTCCGTTAAAATAGATTATATGGCAAAATTAACGTGATATAATATTGAGTGACATAAAAATGTCGCATGCTGACTCAGCATTCCGGTGCCGAAAATTGAAGTCATTTCCCATATTTGAATAATTTTTTATAATTTGTATATTCATTTAACATTTTGAATGATTTGTATTTATATTAACAAAAGATGTATAGTTCGTAATATATTTGAATATTTTTCCAATTCTAAAATTAAAGGTATTAGATAGTTTTTTTAGGATTGTAGTTAGCCATATTTCTAATCTTTTATCTTCCTCGAAATGGTAGCAAGACATGGTGAACTGTTAATTGTTTGGGGAATCCAAAATGAACCAAAATTATGAAGTTAATGTCCTCTTTAATCTTTACCCAGTAAAATATGTTTTTATTTTTTTCCATTTTGTATCGGTATGTCCGAATTAGTTGTACGCATCAATATGAACTGATATCTATATAATATATTTAACTTTCAGATTATGAAAAATTAAATTGCATTAATTGTATAATCAATAAATTAGGACTTTATTAATATTGAGTACAAATTTTCCAAATATAGTGTGTGTATATTATGGTGGAAAAGTCAATAATAATTTTGTTCATATTTTTTATGTTGTATGGTCAATGAAAGGGAAAATGTATATTTACATAATAAATAAAATTTGTCAAAATAATATCAGATTCAGCCTCAGCTGTCCTCGGCCCCGGTCATTCCGACCTCACTCCTTGAAGTGACTATTCCGGCCTGGTTGACTCCTGCTCTCATCCAATCCGTACCTGTGGACCCCTCTCACCCATCCCAGCTGCAGATTATCGCTCTTCCAAAGGTGCCACCTCCTACTTTACTCACACTGAGTCTGGAGTTGGCCCTGTCCTCTGAAG
>AYJT01027414.1:0-12717 GCA_001278415.1 Ocimum tenuiflorum | reverse complement strand
GCCGAGCATTTTATCCGGGAGGTCGTGCGTCTCCATGGTATTTCATTGTCAATAGTGTCGGACCGTGATCCCATATTTCTTAGTTCTTTTTGGCAGGAATTATTTTGTAGCTCTGGCACTAAACTTCGCATGAGTTCGGCGTATCATCCCGAGACGGATGGCCAATCAGAAGTTTTAAATCGATGTCTGGAGACATACTTGAGGTGTTTCTCTTCTGAGCGGCCTAAGTGTTGGAGTAAATGGCTAGCTTGGGCGGAATACTGTTATAAAACGAGGTTTTAGTCCGCCGCCGGGATGACCCCTTTTCAGGTATTGTATGGGAGACCGCCCCCGCGGATCACGAGCTATTTGCCAGGGAAAATTCGAGTGGTGGCCTTGGCCGACGATCTTCAGTCGCGGGATGAAATTCTGGCCAGTTTACGTTTTCACCTTAACAGGGCCCAGCAAAGGATGATTCAAGAGGCAAACAAACATTGGCACAACGTGGAGTTTGCAGTGGGTGACAAGGTATTTTTGAAGTTTTGGCCATATCGACAGTTGACGGTGTTCGCGGGTAGGAATGAGAAGTTGGCACCACGTTTCTTTGGACCATTCGAGGTGGAGGCTCGAGTGGGCACCATAGCATATAAGCTCAAGCTTCCACTGAATTCATGGATACACCCAATTTTTCATGTGTCGCTACTTAAGAAAGCTATAGGCGATGTAGATGTGGAACCAACCTTGCCAAAAGAGTTGCTTGCGATGGATTCGCCATTCGAACTAGAAGGGATTTCGCAGCGAAGGAATGGGGTAGGAGTTGGCGGCAGCACCAGCCAAGTCTTAATTAAATGGAAGGGATTACCAGTGAAATAAGTGACTTGGTTGAATGTCGAGGATGTTCGAGGTCAATTTCCAGCCTTAAGCCTTGAGGACAAGGCTGTTTCAGGAAGGGAGTACTTGATAACGATTAGGGGGTCATGGCTCGACAATAGTTGGAGGGTCGAGACTTTCAGGCTAGAGTCCAAGGTTCGAATCCATGGGTCGACTCCGAAGACTAGTTCGAGGTTCAAGGTTCGAGTCCGAGGGTTAAGGTCTTAATGTCAAAGTTAGGTCAAGGGTCGAATCTCTGGTTCGAGGCTCGAGTATGCATGGGTCGAGTTCGAGCCATGTTTCGTTAATTTGAGGTTGTTATTTATTTTCTATTTTTCTGTAGGATAGGATAAGTCTTAGATATGTTTGGATCTTATTTTCAGTTTTGAGTCAGATTTGGATTAGGAGTCGGTATCGTTTGTTTTCCTATTTAAATTGAGTTAGTCAAGTCTTTATGGTATGAAGAGTCTTATGTAATTGGACGACGTAGCCGTTGGCCTCTCGGAGGATTCGTTTAAGTAATAAAGTTATTTTCGTATTTTATTATCACACCTCTATCAGGTTGTGTATTTATCTTGCAGTATTATTCTTGTTCTTGACCTCACTAGTGCTAACCTACACGTATATCCTGTCCAACTTGCCAGCAATCCCCATCATTCAGAAATGTGAAAATTTAGAACTTAAAAGTAGGACGGAGAAAGGGGATTTAACGAGCTAGGGATTCTGGAAAGGGTAAAAGGAATGAGAAATGGTGTGCCGCAGAAGATGTGCGGATTAATGGACCGGGTGATTGTAATTTGCAAACTGAAAATGAAAGAGTCTGAAAAATTTAGCTAAATCAGCGCAAACTTTTTTATAATTTAGGGTTTCGCGTTGTGGACAAAGAAGGACTCTATGCATTTTCTTTCTTTATACTTTTATGTGCAATGAAATTGTACTTGGTATAATTGATGGTATATAATGATTAATAAGTAAACACAAAACATCCCAACTTCCATCCCAGAACATCTATAATATATCCACATGCGTGGACTTAAAATTGTTAATACAGTTGATTTTTCCAATTTCAAGGGTATATTCTCATCGACTAAGCTTGAATTGATCTAACTTTTTTTTTTTTGGAATTTATCAAGTATAAATATCGATACTGACTCTAATAATTACTCTCTGCCATTCAAATAAAAATTGAAAATACTTCTTGCTAGGACGCTTTCCATGCTAAAGAAAAATGTAAACAAAGATTTAGTTAAAAAAAAAAAAAGTAAATAAAGATATCGCCACATTAGACAGAAATTAAACCATTGAACTGACTCTAGTAAAAAACGGTGTCATATTTATCAATGAATAAATCATTAAGATTTAGAAATTGCACATGCCTAGAGAAGAATGCGAGCTAGGAATATCACATGGCATTAGGACAAATGATTGTTTGGCAGATAGGAACGTGTTATTGTTTCATTTCATGTGCTGAATTTACTGTTCATTGTTTTGATTAAAAATTTATTTAGTTCCGAATTAGATATTTCATTCAATGAAACATATAGTTGGGATATATAGATCGTTTAGATGGACCATCACTCTCTCACCAAACTCATCACTTTCCTGAACCTTCAACTTGACTATCTATAATATACCACCGTTTTTTAAGAAATTGATGATTCAGCAAAAAAATAAAATAAAATGGAAAAGGAAAATACGAAGCATGACATGTGGGGTGGTCGAAGGATATATGGTGTTGTCTTGATGTTTGAACATAAAAAAGATATGAAAAGTATACATATTATAGTTTTAAATTTTTTATGGAAGTTTATTATACAGTAGTTGTTATTGTTTTTATTTTATGAAAAGGGTAGCTCGCAACAATTATATTTATATACACTTGGTAAAGCTTATTATAGCTGGTAAATCATAAAGGAGTGGTTTAAATTTGTATTTTTTTTAATTAGTATACAATATTTTTAAATCTCACACCAAATGTTCTCATCAAAACTCGAATATATGATCTATTGAACACAGACAAAGCACTTTATATTAATCAAGCTAGGAATTGATTCAATTGAACCCTATGAAGATGTAATTACTAACCTACGACGGAAAATTTAACGACCATGATTGCTATTAAATTGTCTTGATTAATGCCAACGATCGTAGTTTATTTTCTTGCTCAATTAACGGCTTTTAACTGCCCCTGTCTAGATAGTTACCATTTACACATCTAACTCTAGGACCACTTTCGTATTTGTAACGTCACAAATTTACTTTTATTGGACCACTTTTAGATAAATGGAGAATCCTAGCAGCGTAGATAAACCATTCACGTGAACAAAATATTCAGCTAATAAAAGAATGGTAGATATCTTATAACTAACTAGTTTGTTGTCTGCGTCGATGCGCAATGTGTACACGTTATCATTGCTAATTTAGTTTACATGAATAAATTTATTAATTATTGTAAATATATGAAAGATGACAATAACAATCATGAAAAAATATTTTTATAGAAATGTTGAGTATATATTATATGATATTGATCATATATGTTGTAATAAAAGAATATGTTACGCTTTTTATGTTGCTTTCCGACTTTGCAGTTCTCTAGATCTATCTCATCAATTCTATAATTTAATATTCGGCTAGTACAATATCATCTCAAATCTTATATTATTATATCATAAAGTTAAATCTAATTAGTATTTAGTTTGACATTGTATATATAATTTTTAAATTAGGATATTTTAATTACCTTTTACTTGTATAAATGAACATATATTAAATATTCTAAACTTGTCGGTCTTATATTGAAAAAGTTTTATAGTGCATATTCGTACAATAACAATTATGTCTGTCGTGTAAAGTGTTGAAGTCAATTTTAGAATTTGGCAAAACTATTTATGCTTGTAAATGATTATTTAGTTGATTATAATAACATCACCTAATTATTGATTACATAACGATAAAGAATATGTTTGTAATGTGCGTAAGCTAAATATGTAACAATTTTATAGTGTCATAGTATAAAAATGAACATATTTATAATATGTGCAGTGGTAAGCACGTTTCCCATGATCAATATCAATGATTCAAGTCTATGTGAGGTATTGTACTTAGGTTTAAAAAAATCATAAATAACTCATACTAATTAAAACAAAATTATATATTTTAAATAATTTATAAAGGAATAATACAATGATCATTATTTGTTCCTCCCTACTGGCTTTCATTTCAATGTTATCATGAGTTCCAAACCTTATTTTCACTCTCAGGAATTACTTTAGGGGATGTGTGTTAGGGATATCTATGTATTTTGATGATTGCCAAACACCATTAGTGCAGTTGACTGGAATATGACTGATCTTAGAATGTAACTGTATAGAATTTTGTAATAGTTTAGGTTCTTTATGACAAAAGCTAAATGCATATAAGTCCTGATAGCAGCAGAAGATCAAGTTCCAGTTCATATCCTCAATTGTGTCCAACAGTTGAAGAACTCCTCAGTTAGCCTTGTGAGCTGAGATCATATGAAGGCACAACTGTTCCAAAAACTGTGATAAACACAGCTATGAGTGCATGACGCACTAACTCAGACAACTATGTTAAGCCAACTGTCAGCTGAAGTCAAACAGAATCAGAAGATTCTAGCTGACACTCAAGTCAGCTGTCTATCACTTTGAGAAAGTTGAAGTCAGTCAACTTTAAACTCAGTTACAGTTGAAGAAGAAGATTTTCAGAAGTGACAAGACGTTCACCAAAGCTGACCTACTACTGTACCTTAAAGGTGGTCATACCCCAGTTATTATCCAGCGGATAATAACTTTATCCGGATCTTCAACAGAAAAGAAGATGAAAAAGCATGCTCACAAGTACAGTAACGGCTCCATTTACAGAAGCTAAAAAGGAAGGATTTGTCCGTTGCCTAACAATGGACACTATTCAAAATCCTCTCCTATTAATAGAAGAGATGAAGATCAAAGAAGTGCTTGTTGATTTGCCGACTTGCTGTCTGAATCTCCCTCTCGCATTCAACCTTTCTGCAAAATCTCTGAGTTCTATCTCGAGACCCACCGGAAGTCCTCAACTGTGTTTACGGTCAAGGATTCCGAGAGAACATCTTTCTAAACCCGACACTCGTTCTGCAGGGAACTGAAACCTTCAATCGCTGTCTTGAAGCCTAGGAGGTGGCCTTTAGTAAAGCATCAAGATCAACCGTGCCTGCGACCGATAGCCTTAAAGCTTTCCGTTTCAGAAGAATCTCAGTTATAAACCATGCTCAAAACTCCGTGTATGACAAAGATTAGTGAATTCCCTTCTCTGAAGGAAGAGAGGACGTAGGATTATTTTGAACCCGAACCTCTATAAATTATGTGCTCATTTACTGCTTTAATATATTCCTGCTAAAATACTTCTAAATCCAGCTGCCTCACAGTAGCTGGAGTATAACTGGAATAAACTCTAATTGACTGTACGACAAATACCTTTAAGAAACACAGCTGACTTACTCCTAAATCAGCTGAGATACAATAAATCTTAATTCTCTCAACTGCTATATCAAGACTAACAACACGTATCTCTGATTTAGGACCAACAATATGTCTATCTTGGCTCATGTCTCTTATAAGTGAGCTATTTTTTCTTTCGCTGGGCCATAGTTTTTTTTTTTTACTATTTGACAGATGTGCCGTACTAATTAAGTTTAAGCAAAATTGAAGGTGAACTAAATATTTTTATTCAAGAAATGAACTTATGTTTCCATTATAAACATCTAAAAAAAGGTTTATAACTTGGTTCATATTAATTAATTTGTACGCCTTTTATTAAATTAATAAATTACCAATTTAAAATTAATAATTCATAAAAATAGAGAATCTATGGCAAATTTATAAAAAATAAAGATAGATTTTAAAATATTCTATTATTTATATGATTTATTTATAAAAATTTGAAGTGGAAACTGCAAGCTTCTAAAGTATCACTTTATACATGGTCAAATTTATCATCAATTCAAATATAAAATGAAAAATGTTACCTCCAAAATTCAATGAATATTACAAAAATTACACGATATAATAAACTTTTTATTATAATATATATAAATACCTACTTAAATATAGAAGATGATATAATATCATTAGTCAACAATTAAAATTTGGAGAAACATGCAAGTTTAACAGGAAAATAAAAAAGGCTTATCTTGTAATAATCAATCTAAATCAACATCGTCATCAAAATCATTTATCTTTTATACTTTACAATATATGAGTTTTCTTAGTTGGGGAAGGAGGAGTAATTGGAATCCTAAATTTCTATCGAAGAGTTTTACGTATGAATGCCCACCATACACCAACATATTCCTGAAGGAATGACTATATATTTATTTTTAACAAAATAATTTACATTAGTGAAACATATCAAAATTAGGTTTGTGGTGACTTATGAATATGATATTTAAAGTTTACATGTGTATAATATATCATTTGTAATAATTAAAAATTTATACTAAAACATTATGATACTATCCATATACATAAAACCCATATAACACAAAACCAAAAATAATCAACACATAGAAAAAACTAAAATCAATTTGTTTACATCAAACCAAAATCATTGTATGTGAAATTAACGAAGCAAAAACATAAAAAATTGCTCAACTATATAAAATTTTTATATGAAATGAATTGTTCAAAACACAACTGTATACTAAAAACATCAAAAAATAGTTAGGATTTCTGATTTTTCAAAAGCAAAAAGACTAAAACCAAAATTATAAATTCATACAATCTTTTTTTCTTTTGGTTATCTAAAGACAAAAATGCATTGAAGAATATTTGTTTAGTCAAAAAAATATATTATTGATTTTGTTGGATTAGCTAAAAGTCTTAAAGCCAAAATCAAAATACGTATCAGAATGAAAATTTGGATAAAATAGATCTCATATTTACAGTTTTTAAGAAAGATAAAAATAAGTAATAACCTAACTGATTTAATGATGAAAACTGAATTTATTCATTTGATGTAATTGGTTTTAACGAAATTTTCAAATAAAGTAAAATTTTATCAGATTATGTTTCTTTAGAAAGGCTTTTTGGGAGAAAAAAAAATTAAGGTTTGAACTTTGAAAGGTATTTGTTTTAGACATTAAAATATGAAAATTATTCTGAATTCTATGATTTAGGTCTTACATTTTTCTCTTTTTATAATTTATTATACTTTTATTTTTTTTTAAAAAATTAGTTGGTTTAAATTTATTATTTTTTCAAACTTTTAAATTTTATTATTTTTTCTGTATATTTTATTCTTTCAACGGATTTAATTTACTTGGGGTTCGAAATTAAAAATTGTAAAAATTATTTATCTAATTGTGATCATGAATTTTGTTATTACGATCCCATTCTTTCTTGCAAGTTTTACTTTCTAATAGATCTTATAGCATGTTAACTGAAAAATTATTATTAAAAATTATTTGGTGAAAAAAAAATTGAGAAAAATATTGAATTAGTTACAACGTATATGTTATTAACTCTATTATTGTGGTTTATCAACGAATTATGTCATGATATAATATTATAGCATGTCAATATTTTATTGTTGCGCATTTAATAGTTTTGTATAGTACATTAACTTTATATATATATATATATAACAATCATCGAGTGCAAAGGAAGAAAGTACTAAAATCTAGCTTATTGACAAAAAATGATTGAGTGATAACTCAAATCCAAAATATGAATGTAAATGAAATATCGAAAATTACCAACTACAACCATAGTTTCATGGTACTGAGAAGCTAACAATTTTTTTTAGGGAGATAAGACGACAAAATTCATTCCACATATATTGTACTAAAATATCAAATTAAACGTAGAATAATAGATGTATTTAGGTAGGACAAAAATCGCAAACATCAATAATAATCAAAATGTTAGAAACTTTTTATCTGAAACAGAAAAACAACCAAAAAGCAAATAACAATCAGCATACTGCAAATAAAAAAAATTAGAGATTAACATAATAAATACAATATGATGGAATTGTTGAGAATTTAATAAAATGAATACTTTTATAAATAATATTAACGATATATATGAATTCTAACCTTTGTTGTTCAACAATGGTTCATTGCATTTTCCAATAATTCTTGTTGATTTTGCCAAATGTTGAATCATATAATATGAATTTGCTTGAAACATGTCTATTACCTCGAGGTGCAGTGGTGAACACATTTCTCATGACCAAAAAGGTCAATGGTTCGAGTCTATGTGGGGACATCCGTGTGGATTTATTTAATAATGTACTTAAGTTAAAAAAAATGCTTGAAACACATTAGTATATTAAAAATACAAACGAAATTGATTATGATTTTTCATTAGACACAAGCATATAGCCTAAAATAAAAACCAAAATCATATATGATAAATTTATGCTATATTTTTTAGTTATCCAAAGACAAAGATTCATCAAAGAATATTTGTTTAGACACAAACCAAAAATTTCATCCTCAGTATTATTGTCTTACCAAAAACCCTCACGCCAAAAAACCGAAAATATAGAAGAATGAAGATTTTGATGCAATGGAACTCTTATTTATAGTGTTGAATGCATTAAATGATAAATATTAATCAAATCCATAATAAATTAAAATTAGTAATATTAATTATATTTTAATGGATATTTATAAAAAAATTAATTGCTAACATAATTAGATAAATTTTATTTTTGGAAGGTTTTTTTTTTGGAAAAAAGAAAAGGTTAGTAGAATATTCCCTTAATATATATATATATATAGATATAGATTAGTCTTCGGACTACCCACGTTAGAACTTATCTGACTAGCCATCTATATGCCATCACTTACTCATTTGCTATTTATATTTACCTTATTTATAATTGTATGGCTTAAATAAATGTGATCAAGACCGACCTAAGAATATTCGCATAAAAAATTATATATTTTCATGTCAAAGTCTCGGAGAAGATGTACCGAAGGCATTTGATGGTGATCAATTTTAAATATTTAGGGGTTGTTTGGTTTGTGGGTGTTGGTCCAAAATCAGAGATAGATAATTATGCAGAAGTATTAGCAAGAAATCAGTTGTTGAAATGGAAAGCACAAACTTAATCTCAGCTGACTTTCTGGCAAGTCACCTGGATTATCGAAATGTTTGTTTAGCCGAGTAGGTTTATAAATTTGTTTCAGTCATACTCCAGCTACTTAAGAGGTAGCTAGGTTTCAAACTATTGAACAGAAATTAATCAAACCAGTAAGAAGACAGATATTATAGATGTTCGGATTAAAACAATCTTACGTCCTCTCTTCTTTCAGGTGAAGGGAATCCACTAATCTTTGTTATACACGGTGGTTAACACGATTTACAACTAGGATTCTTTTGAAACGGAGGACCTCGTCTTCCTCGGTTGCAGGCACAACTGATTGTAGAAGCTTTACCGGAACCTCCTAGGCTTCTTGATCAATAGGGTTCGAAGATTTGAGTTCTTTCAGGAATGTGAATGAATTGAGTGATTGGTTATTTGATAAAGAATTTACCAAAGAACGTCTCAGTGTCCTTGCTGGGAGCTTTGGACAACTGGAGAAAAATCTCGAGTTAAAACTCGGAAGATGGCTTAGAATTGCAGAGAGTTCGAGCGCGAGAATGCAAGTCGGTAACTCCTCTTCATGGTTGGTTCTCTCTATTTATAGGTGAGAGGTTTGAATTCTAGCCGTTGTCTTACAACGGATAAATCCCTCAAAATCTGATCTGCAAAAGGTAGTCGTAGGTGTACTCTTAATCAGCTTTATCAGATCTTTAACCGTTGGATCTTTGATAAAAGTTATTATCCTCTGGATAATAACCAAATGTCTGACTTCCTTTTTAAGATAGGCCAGCTCTGACTACCTGTCTTATCACTTCAGACATTCTTTTTTAAGATTCAGTTGTCACGAGAGACAACTGACTTTTTAAGATTGTCATTTGTCGATATTCTCCTTGTTTTTATCTTGAAGTGATAGTCAGCTGATCTTAAGTCAACTTTTGGAAACTTCTATTATTTTTGCTTACTCAGCTGACCAATATGAAGATGAACTGTCAGCTCAGCTGTGTTTCCCACAGCTGATTATTCTCACAGCTAGAAATTTCCTTCCATTGTGCTTTCCTTCAGTTACAGGTTGTTTGCAGTCAACTGTTCTTCCTCATAGCTTTGTTCCTGCAACTATGGTCTTCAACTCTTTAGGATCTATACTATTACAATGATAAACTTATACAAGAATACATTTAATCTAGTGATCCTAAACTAATGGTGTTTGTTATCATCAAACTCACTGTTTGATTAGCTGGTATGGGTATCAAATTTTGGGAATCTTTCCCAATTATTTGGGTATCCCTAAAATCCTTCATTTTTGGGGGTTTTTGTTTCATTCCCAAATGCCAGGTGTATATTTTGAAAATTATTCAAATAAATGAGAAAAATTAGTATTGCATATATTCCTAAACCCATAGATCCTACAAACCAAACATTAAAATTTGGAATGATTCTAAACCCAAGTCATAAACCAAACAATTTTATTGGAATAATTTCGGATAATTAAACTAATATTCATTCCTTTTCCTATCAAACCAAACACCTCTTTATGTCTAGCTTTTCACATACTGAAATAGTATTTGTTGAAAAAGAAGTGGCATCTCAATTTTACTATTAATTTTATTTAGAAATCTGGGATTCTACAATGGAAGTCAAAGACTCAAACCTCTTCCAAAGGTTTTGAGTGTATTTTCTTTCAAAAGCGAGCTTAATTTGGGATGATTTTGGTGTAGTGATATATTAATACGAATTCAGTTTAATTATTATATGCCTAATAAATTAATGTAAAGTTGGATTAACGAAAAGATTGTTCAAAATTTGCTCAGATTGATAAATCAATTGAACCAAACCATTTTTATCATAGTTCAACACTTCAACTAAGTTTGTCGAATTATCGGTTGTACTTGTCAATTTAAACGATACTTCATTATTCAAACCATTTATAATAGACCATGCACACCCCTAAATTAATATTTAAATATTTCTATGGTTCTAGTACTTTATGACATGCAAAAATATTAGTTCAATTTTACATAAATTTGAGAGGTAAATGATACAAAATCCTAAAAACGATGTTCCATTTTCACTCTATCTGACATGATATATTGATAAGCAACTCGGGGTGCAGTTGTAAGTATCATTCTCATGATCTTAAAGATTATGAGTTCGAGTTTTTGTGGGAACATTTCCGTGGGTTTATTTAATATTATATTTTAGTTCAAAAAAATTATTTAGGAATTTGAATTTTGTTTGCGATGGTATCGACTTATTAAGATTGGTCACATTGGGGAAAAAGTTATAATGTTCATAAAAAAATTAAACTATTACGCGTAAAAAAAAAGTTGTGATTTTGATTATAACAAGGGCCACGTTGTCTTTAATTAGCTAAATCGAAGCATATATACAAATCATCCCAAATTTTAATTTTTTTCACGTACATACATTTAATATCCCGAGTGGAAATTATGTTAGTTAGGAATGATGTTAAATTGAAAATATGAGGCTGCAAAATCTCAATATTCGAACCTAGTGCTAGCTACCTCCAACTTTATGTCACGGAGTAAATATTAAAAAGGGACATATGTACAATTTAATTACATCTACGTCGGGAAAAAGTTCACATGCATTGTGCATGCGTAGCTTTAATGTCACGGCTATTAACCACCCTCGTCGATACACCTTTTCATCCTATGCATTAGTAAATGTCTATCTTATTTACAAATTCGCATCTAGTGCGTTGCATTAGAATAAATTTAAATCATTTATCTTAAAAGATCGATAGTCGTGTTGCAAGATTTGGTGCATTATTTGTTCATTTGTTTGTGCAATTTAAAGCTACGTAAAATAGTACAAAATGATTTCCATTTACTTTGTACAACATGAAAGTTGCGGAAATCAATCTAGTTATAACGGGGGAAATCTCAATCGTAATTCAAATTTATCGAAACATATCATGTTGAATAATAATCATGTCAAGTATATTTTGTAATCCTTATAGTTCTAATAATTGATCTTAATCATACTCTTCATAGTTCTAATCGACAATTTAGCACAAGTTTAGTTATTTTACTGTTCAAACACTGAAATGCACTAGTTTTACTAGCAACCATGCACTCTCTTTTACTCTTTATTGTATATGTACAGCTATATATAAAATTATTTTGACGAACATTATAAAGTTTCAAAATGATACTACGAAGATTTAATACTGAAATATTCCATTAGTATGAATGTATGATATTTTTCATGCATGTAACTTATATACATTGGATATATTTATGAAACCAATAAATTATATCATAGGAAATAATGTAGCATTATGGGGGCAGAGGCCTAACCCTTATTGAAGAAGTTGTTAATATGCAATAAATCAATGAAGATACATGTTATCTATACACGATAAACATTATTGATACTTATAGAAAAATACTAATGAAATAAAACTATGAAAAAATATATGCTTGTTAAATAATTGATCACATGGTGTAGTAGAATACATTAATAATTGATTCAACAAGAAAACATCCCACTCAGAATATCCAGCTAATCTACAATTCTTAATCCCCCAATTATGGAGTAGTACAAAATTTCTCCATAATTAGTGCTTAATTAACATATACACTCACGAATTATGAAGAGAAAAAGCATATGCATCTGGCGGGGGAGACCAGCCTAATACGACACCGTACGATTACTTTATCCCTAACCACACCCATTCCACTATATATAATCAATCTCAAACCAAATACCAGAAACTCGGAAACTCCTTCACCAACTAACCACCGCAATGCTGCC
>AYJT01027397.1:0-12854 GCA_001278415.1 Ocimum tenuiflorum | reverse complement strand
GGTGAGAGCTTTCCGTCAGCTCAATACTCTCTGTATCTTGGATGGCATCAAGTAATATATGATAAGCTGTAAGTTCGTATTAAGCGACCGCATCCGATTCAGGAGAATGATACTCCTTTGAGGTGTTCATAAGGTTTATTGTACTAAACCTTGCAGGTTGATTAAGTTCAGGTACGATAACAAGGATGAATTGTCTATCTCGAAAAAATTAAATAAGAGATTAATTAATTAGAGCTGTCAGAGCTTAATTAATTAATGAGTGTCGGATATCTTAAATATGGGGTTCTTTAAATCTAATACAAACCTCGACTCACCATCGGAGGATAGAGGGGTAGGTCAGTATCGGTTCTCTAAGAAAATGAATCTGATATTAATAAATTAATTTATGTCTATGGGCTTAGTCATGGAGAAATTGATAAGCTCACTCTATTTTCTTGTAATTGGTCCCTGGATTAGTCTAATAGCCTTTTATCCAAGGTATCCTAGGCTCAGTAGGAAAAGACCTCCTAAGTCCTCTATAAATATGGGTTTGTGATTAAGAATCATAATACAATTCATTTGACACAAAATCACAGAAACCCTAGAGGTCTCATAGGGGCAACGTCTAAGGGTATGAATCCGGACTTGGAGATTTCGCGATCTGTCATCACCGAACTACATGAAATCAGGCAGGGTATACAACTCAGAAATCCAATTTTGGAGTCAACCTCTACATCCGTAGAAGATATTTGCGCCAAACTCGCAAGTAAGAATTCTGCAACTCCTGTGTGATGCATTTACAATTTCTAGAAGCATGTTTGGCAAATAACTGATGTATGATAAGTTATGGTATCTGAAATCCGGTCCAGGTGAAACAAATTGAAATTCAATTTTTGTATTCCTATAATTTCGTGTTGGTCTTCATCGATGATATTTTCATCCACTCAAAAGGAAAACAAGAGCATGAAAAGAACTTGAGGATAGTGCTCGAGACCTTCAGCGATGAGGTTATATGCCAAGTTTAGCAAGTGCGTGTTTTGGTTGAGGAAATTGATGTTCTTGGGCCACATCGTCTCAACAGATGGCATTAAGGTAGAACTGTCTAAGGTGCAGGACGTGAGTGAATGTAAGACTCCCACTACACCAAACGAGATTCAAAGTTTATTGGGTTTAGTTGGATAGTATTGTCATTTCGTTGAAGAATTTTCGAAGATAGCCAAGGCTATGACGCGACTTCTATAGAAGGGATTGTAGTTCGAATGAACGGTCGAATTTGAGGCTAGTTTCTAAGAGCTGAAGAAGAAATTGACAACTGCCCTAGTATTAGCAATCCCAAAGCCCAAGAAGGACTACGAGGTTTACACCGATGCTTCTAAGAGTGGATTAGGATGCGTACTGATGCAGGATGATAAGGTGATCGCCTACGTTTCAAGACAGTTGAGACCTCACGAGCTAAATCATCTGACGCACGACATGGAGTTAGCAGCGATAGTGCATGCTCTAAAGATACGGAGACATCATCTATATGGAGTACAATGTTTGATCTTCACCGATCACAAAAGTCTGAAATACTTCGTCAAGCAGAAGGATTTTAACATGAGACAACGTCAATGGTTGGAATTGGTAAAGGATTACGACCTCGTCATCAACTATCATCCAAGAAAGGCAAATACAGTAGCAGATGCTTTGAGTCGTAAGGCTGATTTGACGGTGTATGCACCCTTAACTCGCGAAGAAGAACTGATCCGAGAATTTCAAAGGATGAAACTGGAAGTTTTGACCCAACTTGCCACAGTGATGAGCACCATAGTAGCTTTGACAATGGTTCCTGACTTAAGGACACGAATAATCGAGGCTCAAAGAAAAGATGAGAAACTGGAGACCTTGAGAGCGAAAGTTCGAATGAACAAGGCAGACAGATACCAAGAAGCAATCGATAGTGCCCTAATGTTTGAAGAATGAATCTGCGTACCCGGCGATGAAATCTTTAGGAGTGAAATCATGACTGAAGTGCATGAGATGCCTTATAGAGTGCATCCTGGCAGCATCAAAATGCATCAAGACTTGAAGTGAAATTTCTGGTGGTATGGAATGAAGAAAGATGTAGTAGCCTTTGTAGAAAGGTTCTTGGCCTATCAGCAAGTTAAAGACTAACATCAGTGACCCTATGAGAAGTTACAACCATTAGAGATTCCTGAATGAAAATGGGAGCATATAGCCATGGACTTCATGATGAGCCTACCGAAGTCGCAAGGAGGAAATACTTTAATATGGGTAATTGTGGACTGACTCACTAAGAGCGCTCATTCCATGCCGATCAAGATCATCTATGGATGACAAGCTAGCTGTGATGTATGTACGAGAAATTGTGCCATTGCATGGAATCCCACCAACAATCACGTTCAATCGAGATGCGAGATTCACTTCAAATATTTGGATGAGTTTACAACAAGAAATGTGGATGTGCCTAAACTTCAGCACATCGTTTTTCCCGCAAACCGATGGCCAGTCAAAACAAACCATACAGACCTTAGAAGATATGTTAAGAATAGTGGTTTTGGACCAAGGAGGAAGTTGAGAAAGAGTTTTATCCCTGATTGAGTTTGCTTACAACAACAGCTATCAAGCGACGATTGGGATGGCACCATATAAAGTACTCTATGGAAAGAAATGCAAATCTCCATTATATTGAGATGAAGTAGGTGAAAGATATGTTATTTGTTATTATTGCACAATAGCAAATTGAATTTCTGCATAACACATAGGGCGGACTGCATAACGAATGATAAAAATACGTGATTAATGGTAGTCGTTGATCAAGCCAAATCTATGGATGAGATTCACTAGTATTTATCATATGGAATACACTAAGCTACTGAATACGAACACTTATCATTTTCTTACAAACACACACATATATATATTATTGGCTAATACACAACCAATCAATGTTTGGATAAAAATCCTTTGTGGAATCATACAATTCCAAGGACTCACAAAAAATACCACCAACAATGCCATAATATATTCGACATACAACAATGTGTTAAATTACTTCAAGAAGTCTGCGCCTGAGATATCCAACTTCTGATGTCCGTACAACAGTGTGGACAATCCCTTTACAGGCTCGGCTCTGTAGTAAGAAATCATATATTCTGGTGAAGAAGGCCCTTCGCATATATTGCTTTGAATGGATAAATAAATCATTTGTTCTTGAGTTGGACATTAATCCTTCAAACCTAGTAATTGATGTACCTGAGATGCATTTTTTCTAGCGCATGAGAAAGATATTATATGAACTAGATTAAAGGGGTCGGTCATTCTCAAATTAGGATTCATCTCTTGTCGCAAATATTCACTTGTTGCATACCATATTTCAATGGATTGGCGTAATTTTTTTACTGCCTGTACATTTGCACAATGATGGTGTTTTTCAAAAGTAAAAGTTTGTTGATTATCATCTTAAACTAGCCACCTCTTTGTCGAGGGTATTGTTAAAATATCATCAATTCCTAATGAATTGGATGTACGAGTAGCTTGTTGAAAACCCGAAGTCTTTGCTTGATCCAAGATGTGTGATGTTTATGCGATTTCGAAAGTGATCTATTAATCTACTAATAAGTTGTTTCACGGCAGCTCCATCTATCACTTTATTGCGAAATACTATATTGACTCGTTCCACCATAAGTACCTCCATATTATGTTGAGTACGATTCAACAATAGGTTTGAGTCAGTGATTGGAAAACTTCCTTTTCTCGATCTTGATTCGCATAGAAATTTCAAAATATGGTCTTAGTTGAAGTGATCTGCATCACTACTAGTATCGTAGGATCCCTTAGCCCACTAGTTATTAGTTAGATACCATACGAATAAGCCTGAGGAAACCCCTGTATGGCTTCTTCGATTTCTCCATAAATAGAAATATGACCAACTGTGGTAGGAATGTATAGAAAAGAATTTTTTTTTTATACTTCTTACTATTAGATAGTGTCCATAAATCTTATAATAATTGCCTAAAGATTCATAGTGAGCTTCGATAGAAGTTTCTCTTGAAGAAATAAGGCGTTGATCTAGTGGCCACCGAAGCCATAAACGACTATCTAAATTGATTCGCTATTGCCGATAAGCTACAAATGCATCATAAGAATTAGAAAAATAAAGCTTTTTGCATAATTTATATTTATTGTTGTCACTTCTTTTATTTTGATTGTTTTTGCAATTTCATGGATTATAACTATTTACAATACCTCGACAATTCCCCCTCATTTATACATAGAGTTGAGTAAACATATTTGGATTGGTACATGAATAGGGTTTCCAACAGCTGGAGATAAAAGATTCAAATAAGCAAACGGGCCTCCGCTTGAGCCTCCAAAGATAATGGTACATGAACATTGATTTGATCCCCAAACTAACAGATTAAACAAATAGCAGGCCCCTCCACTAAAATGGCTTGGAATGCCTGTATGCTCAATACAAGATGCCCTTGCATAACTTCCTGCAATATTTCCCAGATCAAACCGATCGATCATGGAATATAAGTTGGAATTTATTTTGATTAAGCTTCCATCGTATTAATCTGGAAGTTCTTCTGATATACAAGGAAATGATTCAGTTCTAAAGCGAAAGATCGTAAATTTGGAAGGAGCAGTCGAAATGATTAGGCATAGTTCCTCCCCTGATTGTTGTAGCAAATACTTCTTGACGCACGCACACTAATCACAAACTTATCATGATTATCTCCATCCTCTACGTTAGATTTCATATGATTTGTATCACAAACTACAGGCCATATTATATTTTATAGGGAATTCTATTGGTTACAATATTTAAACATTCTGCGAGTGAAGGACTCATCACTGTTTATATGAATAGAGAAATTACTTATTACTTATTACTGTAATTATGATTTTGATTTTTTACCGAAACGTATATAATTGACTATATGGATGTTTTAAGATTTTTATTTTAACCAAAACGCATGTAAATTATGTTTGGATTTTCTCGTGCGAAGCCATCCCACATTTCATCCTCTACTGACAGAATATCGACATTTGTCATCTTTGTTACTTATTATTAGCTAGGCACTGCTGTTACTAGAATAATCGTGATATGAATACTACGATATAAAAATAATAAATATGGTATGATTTGATACAGATCAAAAGATCATTATATAGTTTATCTTCTTCTTCATATTTCTTCGTCTCTTAAATCAGAAACGACGAAATCTGGATGACTGTTGTTTTGTTATTTACGCACCATGGCCTAGAGCAACCATTTCAATAATTGTAATGAAAAACATATCAATTTGATGCATACTCAATTTTCGATTCGATAATCATACTGAACAACACCACCGATTTGATTTCTTTATGTACATTCTTTTATGTCGTTTTATTTTAAAAGCAAACCAATAAAGCAAATATATTAGGTGTAGGCCATGAATGCAATTTAATTTGACATTCAATTTCATGAACGTCCACATTCATGGCTTTAAAGCCAGAAAGATAAAATTCTTGGCCACAATAAATTTTTTACATTTTAGTGAATTACTTTAAAATTAAATTATCAATTTAATTCTATTTTTTCTCGACGGAATATATCTGTGGCAAATTTATGATTTCTCATTGAAATGTACTTCTTCTTCTCCACTAAATGAGTTTAAAGAACCCAGCGAGCTATTTCATAATCTTTTGATTTGATTATTTCCTTTTCTGACATATTGATATCACCATTACTATAATATTAGTTCCTAATTATACCAAAAATGACAAATATCGATAATCGATCGGTGGAGGAGAAGATGTGGGATGACTTAGAAGGAGAGAATCCAAACCGACAAAAACATAAATGACCATAACAATGAACTCATCACTTACGGCCCTGACCACCACAACTAGTGTGTTATTTTTAGATCGTCTTAAAGATTTTGGGTGTCCTGTGCTAATTATAAAAAATGGACTCTTTAAAAGACAAATATCGACTTTTTATTTTTCTAAAATTCTTCTTTATAGTAACATTAATTTTGAGGTGTCCATAATGTAATCAAGCTAAGATAATGGAATGAGCAATATGACGAAGGAGATAGTCGAGACAACATAGGGTTGAGGTTCATTTTTTATCGAAATCGGTTTAAAACTCTAGGTTTGATCTTAATCGGACACCGTGACTCTCAAGAAGGTTTATGGTCTCCCGGAACGGACTGGCTTATATTTTATATATACGAAAAATGTGGATTACAGGATATTTCCGACGATCGGAGTCAGAAAGATTACAGAGAATGAACTATTTGGTACATGACGCAAAGTAGCCACAAAATGAAGCTAAAGTGAGGTGAATGTGTAATGTGTGATTGTAGCTGACTCATCGCCTATTTATACAACAAGTACAAGACAAATCTCAATAACCCTAAACTAAGGACTAAATCATAAATAGCTGGGGGCAATCTGCAAAGCACAGGAGATCTTGTTAGAGTCACGCTTTGGGCATCATGCTGACTCAACAAGGGAATCATTCTGGATCGTTCCTGTATGTGCGCAAGCGTGTGGCCAGCATCGTACAAATTTTATGGGAGAGTTCGAGGGTTCTGGGCCGGCGAGTATTGAGGAGTAAGGCCGCTTGAAGGTCTTCTTCCTTGTTCTGCTCATGAGTCTCGAGCCAGTTTCAATGGCCGTTGCTTGAGGCCTTTTCTGCCTTAACCTGATTTTTGGTTGGTGATATCGGGCACTTTGAGCGGTCGACGTCCCGGCTCAATGGTGCTTAGATTTTGACCCTCAACTACAACCTCCTTGTCTTCGCGGGTCAAGTCGGTTGATTCGCAGAGACAAGTAGACGTAAGAGTATGGTTAGTCAAAATCTAAGGAAAATCTTATACCTGTTTTGCACTGTGCGATGTCGCTCGTACTCGTAGTTTCGATGAATTTCTTGCTCAAGATTCAGCATGGTGAGAAGTAAAGTTTATTCGACGAGTTATGAAATTGTACCTTGCTCGATTATTCACGGAATGTTCGAGTTTTTCATTTCGTATCGGGGCCCTGAAATAAAAGCAAAACAATATTGATTCGTTAAGGCTTTAGTTTATCCTCCAAAGTCAGAGAGGCCACATGGGCTGTTAGAAAGTTTAAATTCCAAGGGGATCTATTCCCTATCTCAGAGAAGTTTATCCTCCGGGCATAATTGATTCTAGAATGGGCTGATCTTAGCTAAATGCATGTTTGATCAAGTAGTAAAAGGTAAACCATGGATAATCAAATATGTTGATATCTCAGAAGTCTTGCAAATAAAACTCTAGTCCACTTAGGCAAGAGCAATAGCAAATGATTGCTTCTACAAAGTTATTGTTCTCCCCTATGTTTATCACAAATTTGTAGCTCTTTGAAAATTGCGAGTTCTTCCTAGTATGTAATATGACGCATGAAAACCTTTGCCATCTGCTACTTATTTCCCCGGGGATTGCGGATGTTCTTTGCCACTTTTGTTCGGGATGGGATGTCGTTTTTTATGCACTACTCGCTGCTTAACGTGGTTGTTGGTCTGCCCAGCTCTTTGCCCTTGAATTCGACTAACACCAGGGTTGCTCCTCGGAAGGGAAATGTAATGAACCACTGTCCTTCACGGAATTCATCTAAGCACGGCAACAAAGGCGGATGTATTTGAATCTGCACGAGATATGTTTGCTGATTTACTTAATTCCAGGTACACTTTCTCGATCCCAATGCTACAAAATTTATATTGTAATGCAGAAAGCTGAATGTCGCCTATAAGTAAATTCATTATAAACTTATATTGCGCCTCGCCTATATCTAGAAATAGATCGAATAGAATCGAGATGGATGAGTATAAATCATTCTTAAAAACCAGATTTTGGTGCATATTGGAAACTGATATGCAAATAAATATGTTGTCAACTTTGTTGGCAAGAATTATCTCATTTGATCTAATCAGAAAAGGTAGAATTAGCCTCTCCATGAACATTGCATAATCAACTTGTTGAGTTCAGGGAATATACCATGCTCCTTCTATTTTCCTTGCACACACCAAGTAAACTCATGTGCCCTTGGCCGGCCATGTTCCCACGTTCTTGGAAGATGGGTAAGCACAACTTTTTAGACTTGAGTAGTCAATTACAATTGTGGGGTTTGATTGATTCAGAGTGGAAGATTTAAGTTTGATTCAATGTTTCATTTTCCTTCCCTCTATAAACAATCTGTTTGCTTGATACTTCTAATCACAGGAACAGACCTCAATGTTATTTGACAACCCTATGTGCTGAAATTAAGTTCCTTGGCTGGTCCACGTAATAACAATTTTCTGGTGATTTAGCAGAGACTCCTATATGTCCTGTCTCGTCTGATGATCTAAATATTGTTGCTACTGTTACTATCGGTTATTTCTAGATATCCAAAGTCAGATACAATGCGAATTCGGTCCCAACTTCGATATGTAAGTTCCAATAGCAGTCACCGCATCATTGAATATATGCCTAGATACTCGGAGCTTGCTGACTATCCCGAAATTTTGGAGTTTCTACTAAAGAAAGGGGAACTAAAGTGAAAGTAAGCACCTCAAAATCTTCTACTAAAAAAAATTTTTTCAAATCATTTGCATGAATTTCCCAAAACAACTGTTATAACTCATGATTACATCCTCATGTTAGATTAAATCGTTGAAAAACGCTCGGGGCCTGGTATTCCCCCGAGGCTGCTAAGTTTTTCTCGCAGGAAAATTGAGCAAGTCGCCCATAAACTTCATTCAATAAATTATCTCTTCGAGCTATGAGTATGAAAATTTATTCTCGAACTACGAACTCAAAGCTCATTATTATTACGTTCAATCAACTATTGTTGTGCTATTCAAAATATGTCCAGAGTACTTGGGGCTTGATAACCCCCGGGGTCTTTAAGCTTTTTTAGCAGGAAATAAGATGGCAAACCACCCGAAACCCTTTAAAGGGATTGACCACCGCATCACATGTATATAAACTCTTCTCGTAGATCGAATTCGAGCTTCCTTTCTATATTATACCCAACTGAGTTATCTGTGAACTATTGATTGTGCTCGGGGCTCAATAACCCCTCGAGGTCTTTAAGTATTTCTTACAGGAGCAGGTCGAGCAAGATACTCAAAGCTAGACGAGAGTTTGAGCACAGCCAAAATGCTCGGGACTCCACGATTTATGTAATTCATGTATCTCCATGAACTCGAAGCGCAAAAATGTATCCGTACAATTAGATTTTTTGCTATTCATTGTATAATTCAAACTGCACATTATTTGGTCAGGGATACGAAAACTACATGTTCAATGTATAACAGCATGTCACATCTGAATTATTATATTCTTTGTGGATTTATAAAAATTTCTGGATACTACCAATCCTTTGGTTTTCTGGGAATTCACGGAGTCTCTAAAGATTATTGGAAATCTCGAATTCTCCACAAATTATTATGATGCTCATTATCTCGACGACAAAACATCAATGCCGCACACATAGCTCGAGAATATTATACCGTTACAAGACTCGAGGGACTCTTCCTCGAGTTGTAGGTAAAATCTACATTTGAATTATCACCCGAACTTTTAAATTATATTGTATCAGTGTTTCAATACACTCGGGGCTCCTAATCCCTCAAGCATCATGTGCTTCCTTTACAAGATAAACTCTCGGTCGCAGCTCGATGAAGCCTCTCAATCTCGATACTTGAGGCTGTCCTTGTATTCGCACTCTGATTATCTATCTACTGGAATTCTCAAACTCTTGAAAAGCTAAAAGATAACGCTGGTCTCATGATCTTCAGGGATTGGATTTCTCATATACTCGAGGTTGGATCTCATCACCCTCGACGTTCGAGCTATTATCCAAATCAACCTCGAACTCGAAACTCTCAAGCTTGACATATATGCTTGGGGCTAATTTCATCGCGAATTGTTCGGGCTATGTTTCAAAATCTAAATGTCTTGTGAATTGTTATTATTTCAGGCAAAGTCCGAAGCTAATATCTATGATCTCGGACTTTGGGATTCCTTGATACTCGTTACTATTACCTCAGAGTTCGAGAATTTCTATTATTTTTGACGTAGTCCGATACTACAATCTGTGCTTCAATTATTATTTCAGATGTAGCCCAAAACTACGATCTGCGTACTCGGGGCTCGCACCGAGCGATCCCGCTAGTTACTCTCGAGTCGGCCTTGTGGCCAGGGATCGAGCCTTGCACTTGCTACTGGCCTTCCTATCAGCATATTCAATCCAATCTACTTGCCTGTTCTCAGTGACCCAAGAATGCATTGCAGCCCCCGAGCCAATCTGGGATGACTAATACCCCAGCTACTTGTGAGATTCGGCCTCCGGACTCAAGTATCCACCGCCACTTGCGTGGTCTTAGGACTCAAGCATGTCAGGCCTCCTGTGTGGTCTCCGAACTTAGGTGTGCTGCATTGCTTGCGTGGTTTAGTCTCCGAACTCAAGCACGTGATTCCATGGGATGTCGTGAGATCACGATCACCTCCTAATCATGCGGATGATGGATTCAAAACTATGAGGATGATCCACAATGAGTATAAACTGCCAACAGCATCCGGGCCGCTCTGGTGATGACGACATCCCATCGGAGGATAAACTAAATGCCTGTAGCGTTGAGCCATACGATGACTAAAAAAATTGAGGTACAAAAATTCCTAGTTGGACTAACCTTTACTATGCTTCCTTGACTTGGGCCTGCTCCCGAAAAGCAGGTTCTTCACACAAATCTCTCCAACTCGATATGGAGAAATATACCTCAAAACTCGACTGCCCGCGAGGTATACTTTCTAGTCTTTTTGTAAAGATTATACTTCACATTGTTGCATTCTGAACATGTTCTCGTATTTTAACAAACAAACATTCAATTATGCTCGAGCCTAGATGTCTCCAAAAGGCTCATTATGACCGATAATAATCGTTCATAACTCGACTCGTCTTCGAGTTTGCAAGTATCGAGCATTTCTGCTCAGATTTTAACTAACTCAATTTTTTTGGGCTTGTCTCCATGAATCAATCGACTTGATCCCCGAAGACAAGAGGGCTATTGTTGAGGGTCAAAATCAACGAGCAGAATTCGAGTCATCGACCCATAATCTTGACACCCGAAAGAGTTGGAGTCCAAAATTCTGTTCGAAGAGAAATCTCGAAGACCCGAATAAGCTCGAGAGTCATCCCTCGAGAATCATCCCCAAGATCGAAGCCTTAAATCGCCTTAAGGATCGAAGCCTGAAGGCCCCTCAAGAATAGGGCTCGTGTTGCATTTATTATATGAAATGTAGTGTTTTTATACTTATTCTGTGTAATTGTGCCCCTAATATCGCTCAAGCCCACGAATTCTACGTTAATTGTTGCTTTCTCCCCAAGCCTTGTATAAAAGGGGAGAGAGGTCACTTTTTTCACCCTTTTTTCACATACTAGAACATGTAGTCACATTTTTCCCCTTTTTGACTTTTGATCGCTATTTGATCGGAGTTGGCCCAAAAAAACACTATAATCATTCTATCCAGCTTATAAAATCTATCGTCTGGACCTACCCCGAGAATGTAAAATATTCCCGATAACCACCAAGTTAATTCCATCAACGTTTGCTCAGGGCTTTGATTACTTGAATCAAAATCGAACCACAACAATGTATAAGTTGCCAGTGCAACAATGTCCCCCGAATTGAATGGACTACGTTCACGGAGGAGTTGTTGATTTGTTTTGGCGATTAATCAATTATGAACATGTACGAGGCCTTAGCTTCAGTCAAACAGACAGGTTCCTTAGAGGATTATATCACAGCCTTCGAGAATCGACTTTCACAAATTCCTGATTTCTCGGATGTCCACTATCAAAGGTTTTTCCTCGATAGGTTAAGAAAGGATATGTGTGCACAAATACAGGATACAGTATTCAAGGGCTACTCATCAGCCGTATAGATGGCTCAAAAATTGGACCGAGCACCGGCTCCAGCCCCTGGTTTGTCATGTCTAACACCTGTCGCTAGTTACCAAGCTCGAGGACAATGTCGTTTCGATGTTGTGAGCAATTGATAGCACGTGTCGTGAAGTGCAAAATGTCATTTTTTATTAATTGGAGTATTTCAGTCTTTTCCCTTTAGTCAATTTTTTCCTTATTCAATGATTTGGTTAGTTTTTCCTTGTTTACTTATTAACTGGGGTTTAAATGTTATGCATGGGTTGTGTTTATCCATGGGCTTATTAATTGGGGTTCCTTCATGGGCTTATCAATTAGGGTTTTCTTATTTAAAGTCAATTAGCAGCCAGGAAGAGACTTATTGGAGAATATTCTAGGGTTTCGGGACAATAGCTATTGTAGTGGCCTTGTGGGAGGATTTTTAATATCATTTTCAATAATATGTTCCGTTCAATGACCTTACCTCTATCTACTGTACGGTTTGTAAGTCCTTATAAGATGTGATAAATCACGCAAGATACAGTGTATCGCAAGTCTCCAAATGCATTTATGTAACCCTAAAAATGCATTTACGTGAAATTCAAAATGCATTTATGTACGTCTCTAGCAAATGTCTTTATGTAAGTTCCAAATGCATTTTTGTTTAAAATTATGAGCTTTTTACAAATTTATGTTCTTCGTCTGATTTTTTTTCAAGTAAACATATGCAATAAGTAATTCGTTTGAAAGATCATGAAATTTCCTTTAATTTGATGTATGTCACACAAAAAAATTATTTAAATCGAGTGAGATATTCTAAGTTTAAGTTTTATGAAATTTTAGAAGGGAGAAAAAACAAAATTTTACCTTAATACCCTTGATCATGATTCAAAAGCTATTGATTTGTGCAATTTGGGCTGCTGGATGGCGAAAATGAAAGGTTGGGATCTTAC
>AYJT01027373.1:0-11860 GCA_001278415.1 Ocimum tenuiflorum | reverse complement strand
TCGAGTCTGGTCCTATTAGTACGAAAGAAGGACGGGTCGTGGAGTTTTTGCGTCGATTATAGGGCTTTCAATGCAGCCACGATCCCGAACAAATATCCTATACTTGTTATCCAGGAGCTCCTTGATGAGCTTCACAGTGCCGAATGGTTCTCCAAGCTGGACCTTTGCTCGGGTTACCATTAGATAAAGGTGGCCCCTTCAGATATCCCTAAAACGGTGTTCCAAACTCACTTGGGCCATTTACGAGTTCGTGGTCATGCCTTTCGGCCTAACCAACGCCCCAGCCACATTTCAAGGGTTGATGAATGACATATTACGAGAAGGGTTAATGGTTCAGTCTATTGATTATTGTTTGGGCGGGCGCAGCCGTAGCCTTTTGTGAGGAGTTCAGTGTTTTAATAATATAATTCCGTTCTCGTTTCTATCAGATACACACCAACTGATTTTCTCAATATATAAATCAGATCAACCAATTAACACTCAATGAGATTTTGTAGTATTTAACTCAAACCACCTCTGGAAAAAATATGTTTACAAACCCACACACATTGTCTCCAATATTGAAGCGCGCCTTCTCCATTTGTGAAGAAGAAAAAAAAAGAGAATCCCTATTCAAGAATTACTGCACATCTTTACACAGGTAGTTTTCGCCCTCATGTCGAAGATTATTCTCAGCAACATTCTTTCTGCTGTAAGCTTCAATACAACGTCGAAAGCCGGCAATGGTAGTTCTATAGGGTAATTTAACACAGCAGAAACGGGACCTCTTGGCTACTAGGCACTTCAAACATGAAAGTAGAATTCTTCTGCATCTTCGGCAAATATATCATATGATAAGTATTAGTAGTCACAACAGTTGATTCGAGATTTAGGAACAGCATAAAATGAAGATGCAACAGAAAATAATACCTGCGTTTTATGCTTTTGGCTTATTAAGATATTGTGGCATCAAATTTGTCCTTTGTACTGGCCTCAGCTTCGATAACTAAGCTACTTGTTGACTCTGTTAAGTTTTGCTCAACAGGAACAATAAACGGGCTGGACTCCGATCTCTCACTCCCTTCCTTTTGTTTTGTGTTGTCCTCAATGCCATCAAGCTCAAGATTACGTAAAAGATCGGGGATCACCGTGCCGTTGCTGTCAACAAAATTCGATCCCATTTCAATATCTAATTTTTCTTTTGAGGTGGTGACACCTCCCATTAGATTCTGACTGGTCGTTTCCATGACCATAACCTCATCTTCCTTAACGATTGCCCGGAAATCATTCATAGAAGGTGGAATTCTAGAGAAGAAGACTTCTTTAAAGTTGCTAATCATCCCTCTGTTATATGGATTCTCCTTTTTGTCGTATCGATACCTGAAGTTCTCATAAGTCGTCTGCATAGAAGGATGTATACATGAGACACAGAACAAATTTCATAGCAATATCCTATGCGATTCAACATCAATCTGCAAAGTACCTTGAGCAATTGAAAACTGCCTAGCTCACAATTTTCTGTAATGAATAATCTCAAACCCAAACGAAACAAAATGGTTCACAATAATTGATGGTTGAAATAAACCTAGAAGGAGAAACCACCCCCATTCAACACATGTGGAGAAAATTAAAAGAAGCAATGAAAACCACCTCCGACATACCAAGTCATTTGAACCAACCACCTAAAGCGAACTTTTAAATCATGCAAACAACCTAATTTATTGACAATACAATAAAGGCTAGAAATTGATCAGAACGAATTGACGAGAATCGATTACCTGGTTGGTGCTGATTAAGTAGAAATGGAAAACTGATAGGCCTCCTACAAACCAAATCGTAATAAAGCAGTACAGGATGAGAAAATCCGACAAATAATCAGATGAGATTGCTTTCCAGATTGTGCCTTTCCTGGCGATAATATTGTACCACGACACACCAAAAACTAATGCGCACAAGAGCGTTGATGTTGATATGAACATGTAGAAGAATCTATAATTACGCTGCAGATATAAGAAAAGATGACCATATTAGTTTCACAAGAATAATTGTGAGGTGGAATTTGGGAATCGCAGGAAAAGGAACAAATTCATGGTTTCACAAAATTAATATTCTCTGAGATTGTCATATATTCTTCATATCTCAGAAGATAAAGAGTTTTTTTGTTTTTTTTTTCCTGTTTCAATCAGTATTCTCCATTTCAAATTACTTCAACTAACAAGTGTTGCTCTGCTAAAAGTACTAAAAAGAACTGTTCATGGAAGAATTGAAAATCATCACAAAAGTTGCGTTCAACAGATGTGGTGAAAGATTCCTTAGATGTACTGTAAAAGAAGTGCACAAAATGTGTACTGAACTAACTGATTGAAGAAATATACAAACATCTGATCTTTATATGTGGGTGCATAAGGATATAAGCTGAAACACATTTTTGCTCAGTCATTGTGAGGTAATAGGATCCTTCAAACTTGCTTCATCGAAGCTAATTCTTGGAGAGCCAAGCCAATATCATCACACAAAATTTAAAGGATTCTGGGAGGTTGGGAAATCTCTACTGTCTTTCTTATTACGATGTTTCTTAACAAGATTACATGTCTACTTAATTCATATATTAAATCTCAACCACTCAGTGGGTAACCAAGCAGCATTCAATACCCATCTGTATCATTAGGCCAGATTCTAGACTAAGAATTACAAGCAGAGGACATATTTTGGGAAGTTCACCATCTATAAAAGTATATTTTCCATTACTCTGATAGGTTTGCAGTTTTCCTATAAAAAGAAAAAGTTCAAATTATTTTCGTTGCACAATGTAGGAGATCTTCTGCACTATTTGATATTTCTATGGGTTATTCATGCCAAGTTTAAAAAGTAAATGTGATGTAAAGAAAGTAAATTCAATGTGATAGCAATAGAAAAGCACATCATATTCCTTAAAAAAATCAATAAATTTGAAGTAAGCCCAACAGATTGTCTAGACAGCCGAAGCAATTTCTAAATTGTACAAAAAAAGATTATGCTGATAATATATAGAGAGCGGTATAAAACATGTAAGATACTTACTATACCAATGCATTGGCCAACCCATGGACAATGATGATCAAATCTCTGAACGCAATTATTGCAGATGGAGCAGTGAGATGCACGAGGAGGACGGTAAAGCAAACAGGTGTCACAAAATTTCACTTTGACTACATGTCCATTTACAATAGCATCCTTTGTTCGGGGAAGTTTCGAATAAGGAGTTCTACCATTGACCCATTCTATTGAAGGAGTGATTATATCAATTGTTTCATCACACTCAGGAGGTCTTGAGTTCCTAGGGACAATTCCAGGATCTCTACTAGATGTAAAGAACAGAAAGAATATATCCTGCGAAAATGGGGACAACAGAACTATTTCATGTTAGTTGTTGGATAAGAGGTTTAACATAACTTTATTTGAATACTCACAAACATCCAAAACAAAGAAAACAATTCTCTACGGAATTTTAGGCCTAGTGAGTCTCAATACAAGGTAAACCTTGTAATTATGACGTCACTTGACACATAATGACAAAATACAACCTAATGAGATAAATACAACATGATATGTAGTTAGGCTTGCAAATAATGTAACAAAGGATGAAGCAACTTCCAACATCACACTTAAATCACCTAGATTGCCAATGCTAGTTCACCTCTTCCAATTTTGATTGTTATTCAGTTGAGCAAATACAAAATTAACAAATGTGTGGGTAAAACACAATCAGCAAAGATTAAGGCCAGCTTTAGGATTGCTTACCAACATGGCTAGCACTATAGCCACGACAATTACAGCATACCAAGGAAGTGCGTTTTTATTTTCTCTGAGCTTTTGTCTGGTGATAAAGAATATCTTTATACAAAATGCAATAGCTGGACCGACAATTAGGAATGTTGATAAAAACAAAGAAGCCACATCTGGACCAAAGATCAATCTTCCTCCAAAGAAGAATCTCTGTGACAGTCAAAACAACAAATCGAAACCAAGATTTTATATAAGTGCTTGATTGTAATATTGCATGTTATAATAGGTTTCAAATTTATAAGAACTAGCTTAATTCAATTAAGAGAGAAGGTAAAAATGTAGACACAAAGCAACGTATAGCCAGCTTCGCGATTGAAACATTCCCAATCCAAAAGCTTGTAATTCCAAATATAAACTTTGACTTGCAAACATAAAAAGACCACAAATCCACTAACAAACTAGTAAGCCAGTGATAAATGCCCTTCATTATCTTCTTCTTCTTCTTTTTGTTTTTTTTTTTGCCCTTCATTATCTTCTATCATAATAAACTTGCTAAATAATAAACACAGTTCATTTTGCAACGAAAAAGATGAAACATCAAAACCACAAATTTTCTTCCCATTCATTTTCAAATTAACAATCAAAAAATGGAAAAAGAAAAATACTTACATTACTTCCACGCCAAACTTGATAAATTCTCTTAATTTCGGGTTTTCCTAAGTCCATCAGTCTTCGATGATGAAGAAACAAAGAAAACCCAAAACCCGATGTACTCCCAAATTTCAACAAGCAAACCTCTCTCTTTCCTCCACTATTTTGCTCCTTCAGAAAAAAACCCAAATGACGTAAAAAATTCGGCGCCTTTTCACCATTCGTGATTATTGCATGCACAACGTGCATTCAGAGTAATATGAGTGCAACGGTTTAAGATTTTTAGAATTGCGAAATAGGGTTTGATGGAGAGAATTAGGGAACGGAATAGATAGAGAAGTAGGGAATGTTGAATGGGAAGATCAAATTCAAAAAACAGCTGCCATTTGCGCTATCCTCGCGGATTTTCGTAATATGAATTCGTTCCTTCCTCTTTGTATCGGCTTCCATTAGTTTATTTCCAAAATCTTTTTTCAACAAAGACAAAATTGAATTCTGCGTATTTTCTTTTATTACGTTCAATTAATTATTATTTAGTTAATAATTGTCATGCTGTCGGATCTTCGAACTCTTGAATCTTTGCTTCCGGTTTTCGCAATCAAAATGTTGTTATTTTTACTTTCCCATTTTTAGTTCCATATTAAATTTGAGAACAAAAATAAGTCTTTTTAAATTTGAACTTTATCTACATTAATCTCACAATTTTCGACACGATATAATAATTCGACACAAATCTGCATGATAATACTGTGTTAGTATAGTTAATGGATAAGGACACGAAAATTTCCTATCGGATTATCGGTGAAACAGATGATGTTCGTGCCGGGTAAGGATATTCTTTAGGAAATTAATAAAAAATATATTTTCTGTATTTAATAATTTCTAAATCAGATTTATTATATAAAATTAGGAATAATATATAAATTGACATTATCGTGTTTATTGGATTGTGTTTTAATCACCATAATTTTCGTGTTAGATCTTAATAGGTCGTGACACTAACATGTCAACATGAAAATAATAGTTTATACAAAGAAAATACAGAAAATTGAAATGTCATGAGTGTCGGTAATTTCAAAAGGAAAAAATTATATATATATTTTTTTCCTAATTTTCTTCAGTCTCATCCAAAATTACTTCTGTTAACATGGAAAATATTATATTACTGAATTGTGTAACCACAATTTTTACCTATACCAAGAGAAGAGATTGCAAATACTAGATTTTTTATTTTTTATTGCATGAATATAAAAAAAATAAATAAAATTGATTAATGTTTTTAATATTTTTGAAAGTTTCACTAATTTTCTATCGTTTGAATCACAGCATTTTCAAAACATTAAAGAATTATTTAATTAACTTATTAATCGTACAACACTACATTTGATATATATTTTGATCACAGAATTAATAATGTCTTTATAACGAATGCATCGATACTATTATGTTTAAGAAAACGGAAATTTTATAGAAGTTTATGGAGTAACGAATTCATTATTTATTTATTTCTTAAGAAAAATAAATTCTTTTTAACTTAACTAGGTTGCATAATTGTCGGCTCTATTGCTAATTAGAGTTTATGAGAACGAGTCGCCGTGTTCTTTAACTTAATAAGTATAAATGTAATTTAATTAAAAATATAAGAAACATTTGGCATTCTATTCCTGAAAAATTGAGTCAACAATATACTCAACTTGATGAGATTGCTGTATTTATCATTAATTTTATATTGTTGAAGTTGTGGCGTAACTATTTTTTATTAATTTTATACTCAACTACGTTTTCTTCCAAATTTTGTCCTTGTATTAGTTGTATATACACTATAATAATTCACGAGTGCCATACATCAAGTTGATGTTGTTGCACCATATTGGCGTGCTGGCACAGTATACACTCTTTCCTCATATCAACAGGCACAATATTCTGATTTCTGATTTTAGATCAATTTCTTTTTTTCATAACTTAACTAATACAATATTAAATAAATTATACCACAATATTCCACTATAATTCAAACTGACAACTTAATGAACATGAGAAGATCCAACTTACTTAGTTCTTGAGCGCTAGTTCCACGATCTCGACCTGCAACTTATCAGGAATTTAGTTCTCAATTTCTTTATTCAATGTCCCTAATATGTATTATACTATTTCTTGTAAGAAATAATCACAATCGCAATAACAAAAACATACAATTTGATGAGATGATTCTTCAAGAATGATTAAGTCTAAGGATACTACAAAGTCAAGATATTTTCATTAGAGAGGCTTTTTCTACTACACTTGTTATACAGTGTTATTTAGATTTCAGTAAAAAATCGTGTGGTGTCTATTTTTAGAGAACAAATAGACAAAATCCGCACCGGCCTCCTTCACTCACCTAATATTGGTTGACTCCTCCGTACGGGCCAATTTGGTCTCCTGTCATTTGATTTATTCTCTAATTCCAATGATCTTCCACATGGAAACTGAATTCAAATAGGAATTTTTCTCCACCTTTCACAACAACTGCATGGTACCGTTAAGCCTATTGAAGGTCAAAATTGTGTCTTCCACTTTATTCCACATTTCAGTCTTGCAGACCCAACCAAGTTAAGTACCTACACCTGTTAAAGCCTTAAGGGGTTAGATTCGGAGCATGGGAACCCTTGGAAGCTGCGCATAGAGCCTGGAGCCCCAAGCTTGAGGCCTGACGAAGTAAGAGAAGCCTTTAAGTGAGCCCTTTTTGAAGGAAACACCTCGAATGCCCTCGAAAGGTGGTCCCCTCGAGATAATCAGCGAAGTGCCCGAAATGCCCTCTGCATGGCCTATACATGTGCGGAAGGACCCAGAATGATTCTCTTCCTGAGTCAGCATGGTGTCCAAAGCGTGACTCCAACTCCCGCACAAAGGATTTGCATATTGCCCTCTATAATTTGCGTAATCCGCTCCCAATGTATTGTAAATTGATATTCATCTCTATAGCGTGTATAAATAGTGAACTGTACAATACAATCACACAATCTCATGCACTCACTTTCTATTATTGTTCTATTGTTTTAGCGAGCAATCTCTATAAATTATGATCTTCGTCGATCGAAAAACCTCTGTAACCTTTCGTTTCGATCAGATAGATATATAAAAATCTCAGCAAGTCTGTTCCAGGGGACTATAAATCTTCTTGGAAGTCGTGATTTTGATTTCCATTTCGTTCTAGTTTAGAGTTCCAATTTTGATCCGTTCAAAATCGACCCTCAACAATTGGAGCCCACCATGGGGCTCTAAGCGCCGAAAGATTGGAAATTTACTTTTTTCGCACCCTAGAAAACCCGATTCTGATATTACTTTCAGATGGATTTGGTTCATCTTCTTCAGAATCTAGCACAATTCTGCCACTCTATCGAAACTGGGACAGATCCGAACGATTGCCTAGAAAGTCTGCCTGTACCGACCTTTAAACCACCAGATACTACCAGAGAAGAGGAGCTGGAAGAAGTGGTGATCAATCGATAAAGGAGTTGGTGGAAATTCTAACAAAAGAGTGACAAACCTTCGCATGGTCACTCAATGACATGACTGGGATTGACCCGAGCATGACCACGCATAAGCTAAACATTGATCCCTCCTTCAAGCATGTAAAGCAGAAGCATAGGCAGTTTGCCCCAGAAAGGAATGTTGCAATCAATGAAGAAGTGTAGAGGCTTCTCAAAATCAAAGCTGCTCGCAAAGTTCAGTACCCAGATTGGTTGTCTAACATGGTGGTGGTAAAAAAGAGAAATGGAAAGAACCGTATATGCGTTGATTACACAGATCTCAACAAGGATTGCCCGAAGGACCTATTTTCTTTACCTCATATCGATAGACTCGTTGACACCACGACTGGTCACGAGATGATGTCCTTCATGGACGCCATCACTGGGTATAATCATGTCATAATGGACGTAGCAAATCAGGAGAAGGCAACCTTCATGACCAACTAGGGTATCTACTACTACTGGGTCATGCCGTTTGGATTGAAGAACGTAGGCTCAACCTATCTACGGTTCGTGAACAAAATATTAGCAGACCAAATTGGGAAGATAATAGAGTTCTATACTGATGACATGCTGGTAAAGTCGCTCGTTGCTCGCGATCACCTCAGCCACTTAAAAGAGACGTTCACCATCCTTAACAAAGTTCAATATGAAGCTAAACCCCTCAAAGTGCATTTTCAGGATCAACTCTGGAAAGTTCTTGATCTATTTGGTGCTCGAATAGGGGATTAAGGCAGATCCGGCCTAAATTCGGGCGGTAGCAGATCTGCAGCCTCCTTTTTCCTCAAAGGAATGACAAGACGCCTCGCAGCGCTCAGTAGGCTCGTCTCGAAGTATTCCGAGAAGATCCAACCCTTCTTCAAGGTGCTTTAGAATGCTGAAGAGTTCGAGTGGACCAATAAATGCAATATATTGTTTGAGGAGTTAAAGAGATATCTTGCCAGCCCACTAGTGATGTTAAAAACCGACAAGTGGGGAAATGTTATTGCTTTACCTGGCCAATTCTGATTCGGCGGTCAGTGGGGTACTCGTGCGAGAGGATTCTGGGAGGCAACACCCGAACTATTACATGAGCAAGATGCTTGCTGGGGCAAAGATGCGGTATACTACCCTTGAAAAGTTGGTCCTGGCGTTAGTTGTTGCCTTGAGGAAACTTAAGTCGTATTTTGAATATCATCCGATTAAGGTAGTCACTTCCTTTTCCCTCCACTCTCTATTAGCCAAACTGGACCTACTGTGAAGAATGATGAAATGGGCTGTAGAGCTGGGCGGCTATGGCCTCGAGTTTGAGCCTTGAACACCAATCAAGTCGCAAATGTTGGCAGATGAGATGGAGAAGGAAGTATTGCGAGAGTCAAGCATATCAGAAGGCCTGTGGACGCCGTCTATGGATGGGCCCAGTAATAGTAGAGGAGCGGGGCAGGCCTTGTACTCGAGGTTCCTGGAAGGATCACCATTGAAAGAGTCATTCAATTCTCCTTCCACGCCATGAACAATGAAGCAGAATACAAGGCCCTCATCCTTAGGCTTCAACTTGCAAAAGAATTTAAAGTTGTTTAGCTTGTCATTCAAAGCAACTCGTAATTAGTCGTCAAACACCTCTCAAGCGAGTTCCAGGTTAAACAGGCAAAGCTTCAACCGTATCTCGACTTGGCCCAAAAAAGAAATCGAGGGTTTTGTAGAAGTTCAGGTAACCTATGTCTCGGGAGAGTTTAACTCTCATGCCGACTGCCTTGCGAATTTAGCAACAGTAACTTCGAAAGAAGAGCAACAACTTGAACCGATGCTAGTGGTACAATGGCCAGCAGCCAGTGCCAGCCAGGAAGTGGAGGTAGTCATAGAAGAAGAAGACGACTGGAGGAGGGCGATCGTAGATTTTCTCAAATGGGGGGAGTCTGTCAGAGGAGAAGAATGAATCTTTTTGCGACTATAAAGGAGAGCCTGTCATTTCTCAATCATCAGAGAATGCCTGTAGAAGCGATCCTTCTAGGGAGTCCTTCTCAAATATGTGAGTTCGGCAAAAGGCCTCGAAATCCTTCGAAAACTACATGAAGAGAGCTGCGGTAACTAGTAGGGCTTGAAGCCTCACGCACCAAGCGCACTAGGCATGGTTTTATTGGCCGACGATGAAGTCAGATTCCTAGAAGATTTCCTGCGGGTGCGAGGTAGTGACAAAGGTTTGGTGAAGCATCGCACATGAAGGCCGAACCACTGAACTCGAGGATCCCAGCCTCGCCCTTCATGTGCTGGAGCATGGATATAGTAGGAAAACTGTCATGCTAAATCGGGCAAAAGGAGTACATACTGTTGGTAACCGATTACTTTACCAAATAGGTCAAGGCTGAGGCCTTGGCTTGTATCTGGGATACCGAAGTCATTGGTTTCCTATGGAAGAACGTATTGTGTAGATTTGGTGTTGTGTATGAAATCTACACTGACAACGGACCACAGTTTATCAACCATAAATTTAGAGACTTCTACTATGAGCAAAATATCAGGTTGACGTACTTAACCCCAAGCTAACCCGAGGCCAATGGACAAGCAGAGTCCACCAACAAGACAATCGTGGGGATGCTGAAGAAAAGATTTGGAACTCACAAGTCTAAGTGGGTGGAAGAACTCCCCCGCGGTGTTTCGTGCGTACTGGATGGCAAATCAAAGTGCCATCGATGAAACTCTGTTCGCATTAGTTAATGGGTGCGAGGCGGTGGCACCCTACAAACTCCTCGAGGGCTCACCTCGAGTAGAAATGAGCAATACAGATCTCAACGATAAGCGGATGATCCTCAGCCATGATTTATTAGATGAGCGTCGGGAGAACGCAATAGCTAACATACTCGCTAAGCAGCGACAAGTGATATGATATTACGAAAAATCCCTTAGAACTCGAACCCTGCAAGAAGGTGATTAGGTGTTGCAGATGATCTTCCCCAACACACACGAGGTCAACTAGGCAAGCTCGGTCTGAATTGGGAAGGACCATACAAAATTTCGAAGGCAGTTGGAAACGGGGCCTACTTTCTCGAGATCCCTGAGGGAATAGAAGTTCCTTATTCTTGGAACCTAAAGTAGCTCAAGAAATTTAAATTTTAATACGTGTACATGTATATTAACAAAATCGTTTAAAAAATTTTCCCCCGATCGTACTATCTCGCATGCGTTTTAACTAATTTTTGTTCTTTTTCTTTGTTGGAGGGAGAGTCATACCCGAGGGCATGACTGGCATCTCACGAGGTGAAAGCAGTCTTTACATTACACAAGTTTATAAAAAAAAAGAGAGAAAAAGAGAGCAAGTGCAGCGAAAGCGCTAAGAGGACAGCGGAGGGATCGGCTCGCATCCAGCACTGGACTTCGGTCCATCAGAGTGCACCCCTCCTGCATCTGGAGCCTCAAGGGGAGTGACGTTCTTCTTCTTCTTCACACGCTCCGTCCCTTTAGGGCTTATCAAAATGTGGATCAAGTTGATACGACATCCTACCATTGCCTCTGATAGTTGGGTTGCAGCCAGTTGTTGCTTGAGGCGCTCCACACCATCATATCCCTTAAGCATCTCGTATAGCTTCTCGGAGGCCTGTAAACCAAAAAAACACGATCAGAGCCAAATCTGTTAAAATAGGAAAAGCATCTCAAAATGTACCTCATGGATGGTGCGGAGAGAGAACATGGCCTCATAGATGTTGGCATCCATTGCAGCAGCCGCCCTCTCGAGGGTAGGGGGACCCTCGGGGGTGAGGGTTGTGTCCACAGAGCCTGTCGAAGGAACCTTCCTCCTCTTCACCATGCCCCCTAGCATGAGGACTTCCCTTACCTCGGAGCCCTTGGGCAGTGCTTTGTTGACAGGGGATGCCTCCCTCGTCTTCCTCTTCTACTTCCCCTTTTCTTCTCCGCCTCGCATCCTTTTCCACCTCGAGGGCTTTGAGTTCCTCAAACAGGAGCTCCTAATTGGTCATTCT